>PVHY01023372.1:0-21062 GCA_004024945.1 Uropsilus gracilis
AGCAGTGTAAGAGTGTTTCTTTCTCTCCACATCCATGCCAGCACTTATTGCCTGTTTTTTAAATGTGGGCCATTCGCACTGGTGTAAGGTGGTATCTCATTGTTGTTTTGATTGGATTTCTTGTTTTGTTTTTGTTTAATTGTGTAAGTTCCTTGTGGATCTTTGTTATTAAACCCTTATCACTCTTGTGTAGGGCAAAAATTTTTTCCCATTCTGATGGGCTTCTTTTAGTTTTTTTCTGTTGTCTCTTTTGCTGTACAAAATCTTTTTAGTTTGATGTAGTCCCATCTGTTTATGTTTTCCTTCATTTTTTTGCCATCTGTAGATGTTTCTAGAAAGGGATTTTTCAATTGTAATTCATGGAGGGTTTTGCCCAGGTTTTCTTCTATGTATGTTACGGTTTCGGGTCTGACGTTTAAGTCTTTTATCCATTTTGAGTTGGTTTTTGTGCATGGTGTGAGGATGTTGTCTTGGTCCACTTTTTTGCAGGTTTTAGTCCAATTTTCCCAGCACCATTTATTGAAGAGACTATCTTTGTTCCAATGTAAATTTTTCCCTCTTTTGTTGAGTATTAGTTGACTATACATGTGTGGTTTTATTTCTGGGCACTCAATTCTGTTCCATTGGTCTGCTTGCCTGTTGTTGTACCAGTACCATGCTGTTTTAATTATTATGGCTTTGTAGTATTACTTCAAGTCTGGAATAGTTAGGCCTCCATTCTCTTTTTTTTTGGCTAGGAAGCTTTTTGATATTCGAGTCTTTTGTTATTCCATATGAACTTCTGTAAGAGGAAATAACACCTACTCTACTAAAACTCTTCCAAAAAATTGAAAAAGAAGGGAAGTTCCCAAACACATTCTATGAAGCAAACATTGCACTCATACCAAAACCAAATAAGGATAGCACCAAGAAAGAAAACTATAGACCAATTCCCTAATGAACACGGATGCAAAAATTTTAAACAAAACCCTAACAAATAGAATCCAATGATGCTTAAAAAGCATTATTCACCATGACCAAGTGGGATTTATCCCAGGAGCACAAGGATGGTTCAACATCTGGAAAACAATTAACATAATCCACCACATCAACAAGAAGAAAAACAAAAACCACATGATCATATTAATAGATGCAGAGAAAGCATTCAACAAAATTCAGTACCCATTTATGATAAAAACCCTTGAAAAATTGGGGATCAAAGGAACATACCTCAACATAATAAAAGCCAACTATGAAAAACCTACAGCAAACATCATCTTAAATGGGGAAAAACGAAAACATTCCAATTAAGGTCTGGAACCAGGCAAGGAGGTCCCCTCTCTTCACTACTTTTTAATATTGTACTGGAAGTTCTAGCCAAGGCAATAAGGCAAGAGAAAGACAAAAAAGGGATACAAATAGGAAAAGAGGAACTGAAGCTATCATTATATGCAGATGATATGATTCTTTATATAGAGAACCCAAAAAAGTCTACAGAAAAACTTCTTGAAATGATAAAACAGTTCAGTAAGGTAGCCAGTTACAAAATCAACACACAGAAGTCAGTATCCTTTCTATATGCAAAAAGCCAAGAAGAAGAAATTTAAAAAGTCATCCCATTCACCATCGCACCCAAAACAATTAAATACCTGGGAATAAACCTAACAAAACACGTAGAAGAACTATACAAAGAAAACTTTAAAACACTGCTAAAAGAGATAGAGGAAGACATAAGGAAATGGAAAGACATCCCCTGCTCATGGATTGGAAGAATTAACATCATCAAAATGACCATCTTTCCCAAAGCAATCTACAGATTCAATGCAATCCCTATAAAAAGTCCAATGACATTCTTTAAAGAGATAGAAAATTTTCATTTTTACTTGATGAGTAATATTCCATTGTGTGTGTGTGTGTGTGTGTGTGTGTGTGTATATATATATATATATACGTGTATATATATCTCACATCTTTTTCATCCATTCATCTGTTTCGGGACATCTGGGTTGTTTCCATGTCCTTGCATTTATAAATAGTGCTGCAGTAAACATTTGAGCACAGGTGTCCCTTTATATAATTATTGAGGTCTCCTTTGAGTAAATTCTCAGAAGAGTGATTGCTGGATCAAATGGTAGTACCATTTTCATTAGTTTGAGAGTCCTCCACACTACTTTCCATAGTGGCTGGACCAGTTTACATTCCCACTAGCAGTGTAAGAGTTATAAAGAAATTCAAACTTCTATCTCTTCAAGGTATCTTTGGACCATCCACCAGTTGAGGAATGGGCCATGGGGGAGAGGGGGTTTTATTTGGAGGCTTACACCATATTTTCCTTTGCCTTATTCCATATAGTGATATTTTAAGTTGACTATTGTGTGGTCTTTCTAACCTTGGCCCCACCACAGGAAAACTAGAATTCAGAGATGAAAATATTGGTGCCAACCCTTTTCTCACTTCATGTAGATGTGAAGCGGCTCTGGTGATGGGATAAGGACCTCACAGGGCAGGTATCTCTAGGTCATCTGTTGGCAACTCATCTCCAGGGGCTTCGTGCCACACGGGAGCTTCACTCCTACAGCACTCAGTGTTCACAGGCGGGAGGTAGCAGAAGGTGGCTGCTCGTGAAAGTCATCGACACTGAACACTCACTTTCAAATTTTAATGGGCCACAATATAAAAGATCCAAATTGTGCAAATGGGGAAAATGAAGTAAAAAGTTAGAGTTATTCATTTTTAATTAAGTTCTTAATTATATAACCACAAAACAAGCAACTAATTTCCACATGGCTACATTAAGCACTCCACACTTTAATGAAGCAGAAAGAACAACTCCAAAGTACTTTTTTCTTAGATAAACATAAGAGAAAAAATTCTGTGTGTGTGTGTGTATAACAGGATCATAGGGAGAGATGGATGGATGAATGGATAGATGGAAGGATGGAAGGATGGATGGATGGATGGATGGATGGATGGATGGATGGGTAACCACAGGGAAACAAGAACTGGAATTTATCAAGCACTTATCCACCAGGTGATGTTCAAGTAATGAGCCTAGCTACATTAACTCAGTTAATCTGCACACAACTCAGTGCAGCAGAGTACTCTGTTAGTTCCATTTGCCTGATAAGAAATCTGAAGTAAAGAAAAATCAAACAGCTTACCTAAATTCCTATATTTACTCATGTAGGGAGAAGCCAGGACTCCTGCAGTAACCACTCTGCCTTCAGAGAAAAAGCAACAGGATAGGGATAGAACAAACATGGATGTGGAGGTTACGGAGGGGTCACCGAATTTTCTGAAAAGGCCCATACATATTTTATAGGCTCATGGGTTTCATGGTCTCTAAATTCTGCCACGTTGCTGCTAAGACAGCCATGGCATGGCAAACAACACAGTCAAGGATGGAGACAGGGCTGTGCGCCCATAAAACTTATGTACTCGCAGGAAATTCATTTGCATGTGACTGTGACCTTCTTTTTTTCTTTTTTTCCTCAAATTTACAGAAATGTAATAATCATTCTTCACTGGCAGGTCTCTACAATAATGTACAATATTGCCCCCAAGTCCTTGTTCACTGCCCTCTCACATTATAGGCAATGTGAACAGAAGGGCCTCAGCAGCAGACAGACCTGGGGTCGATCTGTGGTGCCTTGAGCAAGTCCCTTAGCAGCACCGAGCCTCACTTTTCCTTGCTGTAAAAAGTGGGGATAATAATGCACACCACATCATTTGGTTTGAAGGATTCAATGGAATGCCACACAGTGTGGACTGATCATTGTCTGGGAACATGACAGTCTCTTGTTCTAGGGCCCCCTGTACTTGATACATCACATACTGAGTCCCTTTTCCACACTAGAAACTACTTGGGGGAACAGGAGTTGTGGCTGTGAAAAAAAAATTAGTAGACAACTTTCTGCCCTCATGGAGCTGACAGTCTCAGCTGGTCCACTGGAGGATGAATCAGGACACCAGACTGTTCCATTGTCAGTCACTTCTTCAATGACAGGGGTCACTCACAAAGATGACAGGAGAATCTCACAAAGATGGCATGAAAGTGAGAGCATTCACACTGTTTGGGGGAATATATTGATAATACATGCCCTTGAGCTCCTGGAGGGAGGAAGCAGAAAATAAGCAATTGATGACAAAAGGGGAATAGCCCTGCTAACTCCACAGCCTTAGAAGACGCAGTGCCATGACAGAGAACTGTGCCCCTGACTTGGAGCATCCATCATGTGACCCAAAGCCCCAGTTAGTCTCAACCCCTAAAGAGTCACCAAGGATCCCATTCCTACCCTTAAAATATAGTAACTATCAGGAATAAACATAAAAGGCTGTCATCTCCTCAGCACAACTCAAGAAGACATTTCTCCACACATGTAAGAACTAATCTCCAAAGCTACCATCTCTAAGGCCAGGCCAGAATGGTCACCAGGAAGAAAACTGTCTTGTGGGCTCAGACTCAAGTGGGTCCTTAGGGCTACCTGTAGAGATGAGCCAATGACTGTCAAATGTCACCACAGAATGAGCACCATCCAAGAAATGTCCTCCATTATGGCATTCATGAATACACTTAGAGCAGATGACCCAAAACAAGTTACTCATTGCAAAATGCATAGGTCATCATGCAACACCACAAGTGTTATAGCCAAACAGCTTTCACCAAAGGTGGCAAGCTAGCTGGATTTCCAAGGGATGAAATCTAGTAGGGCAGTTTCCACCCTGCAGGCCTTGGGGGGAGGAGAGGGAGGGGGATCATGCTGGCCAGTCCTTCCCTGGCAGGGGCCTCCCGTGCCCCCGGGTTAGCCCGACTGGAGGTGGGTGGGCAGAGGGAAGCTGGTAGCCTTTCTACTCATTCCAGATAAGAGGCAGATAAATTAGATACATCTCAGGGGAGTCCTGGCTCAGGTATTCCCATCGGTGATTATCAAAGTCAAATTATAATCTATGTTTGAGCGAAACTAAATGGATCTGTGGTCCTTTCTTTCTTTATCTCTGTTTAAAGCCTCAACTGCAAAGTTTCTAGGAAGTGATGAAAAGTCCATCTTCAATAACAAGTTGGCTGGAGTCAACAAGGCTTCAGGAGATTTTAAATTACAGCAAGACTGGAAGGGACAGCTGCTGCCTTTGCCTGTCCTGTGTCTGTATCCCTTTCACTTAAAAACAGCTTCCTCATGCAGCTTGGAACACCAACTTTAATGTTATTCTGGGGGTCTGACTCACCTGGTGAATCAAGAGGTGAGTACGTGAACCCCCCTGGACCAAACATAAACAGCTGTTTCAGAGATGGCCATGGGACTTGAGGGGTTCCACTCTGAGCAATGCTGGGAAGAGATAATCACCACCCCTTAGGGTTGCTAAGATGGGAGACTGACATGAAGAATGCAGAACAAGAGAAGCGCCAGCAAGGACTGGAGAAATATCCAAGTCCTTAGGTATACAGACTAAAAACTGTTGTTTATGGTAGTTGAGAGTTTTTTGAAAGCCCTCAGAGGATAACACACAGAGATTCCCAGGCTGCTACAAAAATGGTACCAAGTTCAACAACCTTGACTCTCAGAAGAGGCTGTCTGCAACATTTCTCTCTTTCAACCTGTCAGCTCTCTGCTTCCCTGGCCTATTCCTGGAGTCCCAAGATTTAGTAGGTTTAGCCCCTATTAGTCACAGACCATTTGTGAGACCTCATGCAGAGGATGTCTTGGATTCCATATATACTTGTTTTGATTCCCTGGCCCTTTTCCCTGGGCTATCTCTCTTTTCATGCATTCTTTATACAACACCTATTGTGAAGGGTAGATTTATACCTTATCTGCCAGATGTGAGCATCTTAGGTACAAGGGTCATACTTTAGGGTCCAGTCCAGAGGCAGCCAATTGAATGGCTGAATCTGTTCCCCTTATCATCTCAGGTTCCTCAGCATGCAGCCCAGGTGTAACCTTCTAAGTTGGCTCTGAATAAAATGTAGTGAATGAGTAAAGCCACGAGGGGATCTTTCCAAACAGCCAGGAGGCCCCTTGAGAGCAAAGGTGACTCCACTTGCAGGGTCCAGCAGAACTGTCTGTACTCTGAGAGGCTCAAAGTAGATCTGTTGACTGCAAATGGATGTCATACCACAGGTAAAAGGCATCCCAAGTACTCACAAACAACCCTTTATAGTTTATGGGGAAGAAGGGAGGAGAGAGTATGCATATTCATATCTTGATTTCTTAGAGGCCTAGTCAGATATGATGAGGCCTTGGACTCCACTGGGTCTTCCAATTTGCATTATTGATCAAAAATATAACCTACACAGGTGAATTCTGAATGTAAATGATTGGAAGTAGTGGAAGAAAACATGAGGAGTTACAACCATGATTCTACAAGCACAAGCACCTGCATTCTATTTTTCTAGAACAGGAAATGTGAGTGCTTACAACATATTTAGAAATTGTAGTAATAGAGCTGAAACTTTAGACTGGGATTTGATAATCTTTGACTCTCCGGGATATAGTCTCAACCTCAGATTTCTCTAAAGTTAGAAGGTCCAGAGATTGCAATTCTGTATGTAAAATATACAGACCCTTACAGACCTATGACCCATATATATATATATGTATATGTATATATATGTATATATAATATAATATATATTATATTATATCTGTATATATGACCCATATATATATTATATCTGTAATGTATATATATAATATATATATAATATATATATATACATTACAGATCATGGCAAATGTAAAGCAAAGGTAGGGGGAAATCATTGCATAAGGGGAGTGGAATTTTGGAGACCTTTTATTATTTTTTTTTTCTAACAGTTATGAAAACACCTTTTTAAATATATGGCATTCCTTCTCCCACCTTAACTACCAATCACTGAACATTGGTCTCTTGGGAAGCTTTGCTAAAAGGGAAGTAAGTAGAGACAGCAAATTTACACCAGCTCAACCTGAAAAGAGAAGCAGCAAATTCCACTTACAGAGGTCATGAAAAGCATGGCAACGTGGATACCCTAGAAGCATGACTACTAGAATTAAAAAAAAAAAAAAGACTGGCGTAAACCATGAGCAAAGACTGTTAGAGCAGAGAAGGTAGCCAGGAACTTCCTAATTGGGCCATCCCATGCAAAATGCTGACTTAAGGCAGGGCTCTCCACAGCCATGCTTAATGCCTTGGACACAGGAGAAGAATATTAGAACATGTGCATGAAGACAGGAAAAGAACTTTGAGGTTGAGCAGCCCAAATAACTTCAAAAGGACAGCACAGTGTCACATCTTGCAGTACTGTATGAAAATGCTGGGGACAATGGTAGTACCACTGAAATCACCACCTTCCTCATGTAAGGAAGGAATTCTAAGGAATGATTCAGTGTACAAACTTTTCTCCAAATTACACAGCTGTAGTAACTTCTCTGACCCTTAATGTCCTCTCATGACATCTGAGATAATCCCAAATATTTCTTGGGAATGCTGGAATGAGTAGGTAAGGGTCTTTGTGAATTCCCTAGCTCCTGAGTCCAGCAGACATGAAATCACTGATAGCCTTTATCATCATCATCATCATCATCAGTTCAGCTTAGGGTCACAGTTGACAAACACAATTTCTCCAAAAATCTATCCTTTACCTCAGAACCCCAGAAATGTGCATAAAATTGCCTGATCCTTTGGCAATGCTTTCTTAGACATCATACTTTTCATAACCCGATGCGATTTCCTCAGTATGTGTTTGGGAACTTTCTGAATAAAAGAGAGAAAAGAAGGCAAGCAGCTTCATTAAGTTAGATGGTCTAATCTAAAGCTCCAATTGACTGATCATACCTCCGAGAAACAAACAACTCAGTGTTGTCAAAGCAAGACCTCATTCTGACTAGCCTCAAAGATTCCATGGCATGTGTGACACACACACACACAAAACAGTTTGAGTCTAATGAGTCTAATGCAGTTCACATATTCTGAACATGTATAAACACAAGAAGGCGAAGAAAGGGTTGGCCTGAGCTATTCCCCTGGATAGACAATTGTTGAATAGCCTAAGGGACAGAAGACAGAAGACGACTCTTTCAGACAAAAATGGTACAGATGCCCCAGAGTGAATCACTGCTGTTGAGAGCATTCTATGTTAAGAATTTGTTGAGCTGAGACCTTAGTGCTTATTTAAAGCAGATCAATTTTTCCTATCATGTAGAAGTAATCAGAAAAAAAGGAGGCTCCAAATCATCCATAAATGACAACAAAGAATCAGACGCAGACCCCACCAAGTACAGCATAGGGTTAGAGTGAGAAAGGAAACACAGGACCCTTGGAAAAGGTTCAAGAGAATCAAATCAGAAAAGGAGCCCCCACAAGTCCAGAATGAAGTGTTAAAGTTAGTCAAATTAAAGTACTCATTTGATATTTTAATGAGAAGAATATAAAAGGATTTATCAGAACCCACTACTGCACATTATTCACAGTAGCTATACATCTTTCGGATGAACTGCAACAGGTTTCTACTTCAAAGGCTCTCAATGTTCCTTCTGTTATCTTCATAAAGGTAAAGAATTCAATAGGTTCAACAGATAAGATACAAGGACCCAGGATAGGTAGACAATTTAAGGTTGTCACCACCCTTAAAAATGTGGAGTTCTATTTTATAAGACTCATTTCTTTCTGAGCTACACATTACACAGACCTGCAGCAAATGAAAAATGGCCCCCCAAAATGAGTCCTATGTGATTGGCCAAGACTGAGTTATAGATAAGACAAACTATCTGAGAGGCCACAACTAGTCAATGGAACTTGGGATGTATTTACCATATTTACCCAGGGACCAACAGACAGATTTCCTAATGTTCATTGATTGAATATTAATAACATCATGGGTACAGAAGACATTATCTGCCAGGTGGACTTCTAATAGCTATTTAAAGAGAATGTGCATATTGTGATCATTTCAATCATTGTGGAAATAAAGCACAATTTATATAGAAAGAATTTAGATTGGTGAAGTTATACACTTCACCAATAAATCTGAGAGCAAAAAAGGGGATTTTTTTTTAATTTTAAACATAGAAGATGAAAGCAAATCTTGTCCTATGATTATAGCATCGAGCTGACACAGATATAAAAGCATAAGTAATCTGTTGCAGAGATAATTTATCTGAATTGCTCATGATGTATGCCCTCAGTACCTAAAAGCAATATGGATAAAGCAAAGGATAGCATTCACTATGAATGACATATCTTTAGGCTTTCCTATTAAAATTGTTTTAATCTAAAAGAAATAAGGCTGTCACAAACACACCACAATGAAATACAAAACAGAGAACTAAATGTTTCTAAGAAATCTCCTGAACTTAATTAGGTTACCAATAAAGTTAATTTTTTTCAATGTCTCATAGTTGTCAACTCGCCCAAAATGCTCAACATGGGTCTTGAATGTTCTATATGCTAAATCATGAAGCTAAATACTTATCTGCTCATATCTGTTACCCACCCTGATCTCACCCTCTCTGGAAGCTAAAAAAAAAATAAGGGTAACTATCTCCCAGAAACTTTAGTACTGAGAATCTCAACTTTAGAACACTAGTACCTTTGCAAATACTTTAATTATCTTCAAGTACCTGAGCAAAAATGGTTGACTCCTTTCTAAGTGGATAATAGAAAATGAGATAAAACTGATCACTGAAAAAGCATCCTCCTAATAAAACTTTTGTGTGGCAGCTAGATTTTTCTTTTGTTGTCACTTATCAAGGCATTAATACCCAAGAGAAAAAGGCTAGGTTTTACTTAAAAAAAAATCTCTCCCAAATGGTCTAAAACTGATAGGGTTGAATTATAAGCTTTAAAAGTATTTCATTAATATCTATCCCCTAGTCAGTAGTGACTCCATACATTGTTATTAATGTTTATTAAAATCTTGTTCCTTCAATTGACCAAATCCCTATATAAAAACTCACTAATTTCCACCAAAAACTTCAAATTCCTAAAATAGGCATTAAAGTCTCTTTCAAACTGACCTTAACTTACTCTCCAGTTTTCCTCCACACCCTTTCATCCTTTAGGATACAAGCTCCTTGAGAGGGAACTTGTTATTCCACTGCCTCATCCCCAAGGCCCAGAGTGAATATCTAGAAAAAGGAGAGCCATGTTTTGTTAAATGGTTAAAGGAGTATCTGAATGATTACAGAATGACCCTGAGACCTAGAGCAGATACCTTGTCTTAGAGTTCAACCTTCAGAAAATGCCTGATAGTCTGGTGGTTGGTGTGGTGTGAAAATATACATTTGTAGAGGCTTAAACCTATGACTTCTCACCCACGAAATACAAAAGTATAAACCAACTTAACTTCAGTGACCATAATTTTTTGGGGGGAAAGGGAGGGGGAGAAAGACAGAAAAACCCCAATGCAAGCATAGTAAAATACATTAATTGGAAGACACATGGGTGCCTCTGCCTCCTGAGGTCTGACATTGCCTTGCATCATTCTTGACCCTACACATCCATTCCTGTGGCAAGGAGAGGTCAGTCCCTGAGATCACCACCATACTCCTCTTACCCCAAGACCTCAAAACAAAAGGCCACCAAGTCTGAATGCCCTATGTCTAGTGGAGCTCATCCAATTACTGAAACAGAAAATGTCTCTAAGGCACTGCAGGCTTTGAGGCTTGTAAATTCTTAGCTATCAGGAAAGACAACCAACTCACTTATATAAGTCTTTTCTCTGTAGATCCCAAAGCCTAGATCCCATAGATTTCCTGTATAATACAAAGAACAGAGTTCCACAAGCACAACGTCAATTTTCTTGTGTTTTGACTCATGATTTGAGAGGTGCTATTCAAAGCAAATAGTTCAAGCATCATAGTTCTCCTAACAGTGTCTATTTGCAGGATTAGAGTGAACATGCATAAAGTGTGATACCAAATTTTCATCACTGGCCACCAGATGGATGCACATTGTTAGAATTTCAAACTGTTTCATTTTTATAAGAATGTAGGATATACAAGTTAATTTGAAAATTTATAATTCTACTTCAAGCTTAAATAACTTTATTTATGGTTTTAATCCACTCTTTCATTTAAAAAAATACTTCATTATTTAACAAAAATACTGATAATCTTCCATTGTTACTTTAGCTTTCATTTAAACTTTGATAGATAGTTGGAAATAGTTTTAAAGAAAAATAGTTTGAACGTGTACAATAAGAATCCAAAATTTCCTGCAGCATACATTTTTGTGAGTTGCTTAATATTTTATGCTTCAAATCATCATGACTTAATCATATTGCTGCATTTTGAAGTCCTTCTATTTCTTTCTTTGAACAACATGAACATAAACATCTTCATACCGATATGTGTATATCTTTAAATACCCCTTTAAGATATTTTCGTACCTATGAAAATTATTGGAGAAAAACAAATGTTCGTAAAAATTTTAATAGTTACCTCCAGATTAAATCTTGGAGTTGAAAAATAAAATTGTACTTCCCACCTGCAGAGTTTGAGAATGTCCACTTCTGTACCACTCTGGTCTTTAGTCATTGAAACCAGAGTTTCCATATATAAAAAGTTGAATACAGCTCCTATTCTAAGTTATTTTCTCCTTGCTAATACATTTGGATAATTTCCAAATATTTATTGGTCATCTGAATGACATTTTAGAAATCTGCCATTTATTCTATTATTATTTTAGCTTTGTAAAATTGTAGCTTGTTGATTTGTAAGAGCTGTTTATTTATTAGGCAGATTAAACATCTGAACAGACAGCTTAAAAAAATCCTATTACTAACTTAAACATACTTACAGAAATAATTCAGAAGTGTGCTTCTTTTATTAATGTGGTGCTAAATTACTTTATGAGTTCTTGAAGATTCTTATTTTTGGCACGTTTGAGGTAAGGAATGAGAAGGTCCCTGCGTTTCCATATGTGAACACCAGTAACAGGATTTGCAGGCCAAACATAAGTTTAAAGCAGACAGGGAAGTGAACTCTGTAAAGTGGAGATTTGTAGGGTGTGATAATGAGGCAAGTCGTTATGTTCTAACTGGTCTTAACTGTTCTATAAATGTTTCCTTTACCCTGTAAACTTTAAGGTCAAGATAATATGAGGAGCACTTAAAATAAGAAAAACCATGTGGGCCTTGGCTAGGGAAAAATGCCCTTCTTGGGTGTGTGTGTGTTGGGGGGTGGCGAGAGGTGTGGATCTGGAATACTCTTTAACTGCTGTATGAACAAATAAAAATCTATTTTCTTCTCTAGTGTGATTGCCAGACTTAGATGCAAAACCACTGGCCTGTATCATTCTCCTTCTAGGTAGTTCGAAGGAATTCCTTGGGAACATCAAGTCCCAAAAGGATGCCCTGGCAGACACCGTGAACTCTGGACTGGCAATAGATTCTGAGGGATGATCCAGTACTACAAAAAGCTAGTGTACATCTTGAGGCATTTGGACTGCATGCCATTTGTGATATATTAATAACAAAAAGAGGAGGTCACTATTAAATCTTCCAGTAAAACTGCATTCAAATCAGCTCACCTGTTCTGTCATCCTTTTTCAGCCTTTAAAAGGAAGAGCTGTCACAATGCACCATAGAATCTACTGGTCGGTACCTTAAATTAATCACGAAATCTCCCCCTCACAGTTATACAAGTTGTCAACAGTGGTACAATTCAAATTTCTTAAATTTCCACCAAATACCAAGAGTAAATGTGAAATGAATGCATTATGGGTCAGCATCGGAAACATCTTAAATGGGACACGCCAAGCATTTGAAATAAAATGTCTCTTCCTGTGGAGGATATTTTAATAAATAGGTGAGTCAGGATTTATAACTTAAACAATGAAGCATATTTCTTGCTGTATAACTGAATTGGATTCCATAGATTCTGGATTTATATAAATTTTTTTCTCTAAGAAAAAAAAAGCTGTGACTTTTTCTATATATTTTCTCAGATGTTTTTGGAGAATGGAAAACATTAGGAAGATATTCCATGCCTGTTTCAAGAAAAAAGGAAAGAAACACTCCTCGGGCAGGAAATGGTTGTTCATCCCAGGTCACACAGCAGGTAAAGGGCTGAAGAATCAGAATCAAAACCTCAGAACACCAAGAATTCCAAACTTGTCAAATCACTTTTCCACTCTAAGCAGCAGAGCTGTGTGATAATCATTCTCCATCTTTCCAAAAGAAGAGAGAAGCTGTGATCTAATTACAAAGACTCCCAAGGAACGCAGAAGGGGGGTGAGGGAAACCTCTCCAGCTGAACTGGGTCTCTTCCTGAGTTGGAATTGCCTGATTGCAGGGGGGTGGGGCAAAGTAAACAGCAGTACCTCCCACTGAGCTCCCTGCAGGTGCTCCTTGTAGGAGCAAGACCCTGCCCATGATTTATATGGTCGAGACATACCCGAAGACTCTTGTGTCACTCAATCCCCGCTTCCAGCACTGGCTCCTGGAGCCTGCACCGCCTTGCACAAGCCAGGAACTGTCAGCCAGCATTCCCCAGACCCATCAATATAGCCTGCCACCAAATAAATACCCTGCTACTCCACAGGTCGCAAATATTTCAATCACTGCACAGACCTGCAGCCTCATCTGAGCAAACCAGAAAGAAAACCCATGCACTCTGATGGCTTTATTTACCCTTCCCACATAAGAGAAACACGCACGCCTCAGCCTTCACTTTCCAAATGTTTACTGGAAGATTAGAAAAACAACAGATGACAGTCAGTGTGTCAGCCTAGAAGAATCACAAAAATCCTTCTTTAAACAATCTAGCAGCCAGATGAAGACCTCAGGCCAGGAGCCCCTGTGTGTGTTTAAGAAGTTCATGGGATCTGCATTCCTTTGGATTATGGAGACCTATAAAAGACATCAACCCAAGACCAAATCCAAAAGTACCATAAAGCAGGTCTCCTTTGGCTTTGCTGGAAGCAAATGCATCTAGATGCGATACATGGAGTAAGAATGCAGTAGACCAGGGACTGTCATGTGCAGTTGTTCAGAATGTATACAGAACAATTCTATGGGTCACCATTTACATAGGACACAATGTGAATGGAAGCTTCTGTGGGGATGCCATCACAGAAAGCATCACAGAAAGGGGTCTTCTGGACTGGTCTGCCATTCGTAAAGATCCTGCTCTATTCTCTGTTCATATTTATGAGTGAACTCATTCCTTCATTCAACAACTACTCACTGAATACAAATTAAATGGGAATCTCATTCAAGCCTACCCACCATCTTACTGGGTAGACCTGTTCTATTCACCTAGCAAATGACAATAGTGAGCCTGAGAAAGCTTAGTCTAGTTGTTTGGGAAGCTATTCTTTGTTCAGTATATTTTTCTCTCCTGAACTGAGTTGCTTAGTGTAGTAGAGGCAAAAGTTCCTTTTTCAGCAAGATCAGTTCTTATGCAGAAAAAGATGGAAGACTGGGGATATAGTGAGACAGTGAGGAGGCAGGGACAGAAAGCTTTGAACGCAGTCCTGCATGCTGATGGAGTGGTACTTCCCCAACTTCGATAGCCTGTCTGGGATAAGCACGGAGCCCTGTGGTGTGGTGGTGAGGTCTTAGAAGCAGCAATTAAATGAACTGTGCTTTAATTGTGACACTGTGTGACCTTGAGAAAATGACTTGAGTCTCTGAACTTTAAGAGCTTCACAAAATGGGAGCAACAAAACCTCAGAAAGCTATAATAAAGAGATAATTATGAATTATGAATTTATAGGAACTAGAAGAATGCCTGGCTACTGTGGCTGTTTAATAAACTGTGGATATTGTTGTTATTTATTGTGATCCAGGATATTGTTATTTATTGTGATCCAGCAACTCAAGGCTACATATTTTCCAAAGTGGGGTATTGGATGCAGGAGGAATTTATTCTTTTTTTATGTCTTTCCTTCCCCAAAATGAAATTGGGAAAGTAAATGTGTCTCTGCTCAGGAATCTGCCATTTCTCTCTCTCTCCCTTCTACTTAAATAACAAAGAAAGGCAGCTGCAAAAATGAATTTATCCCAAAGAATTTAAATCTACATTTGTCTTTCAGGGTAATACAGTTTCCTAGCCACTTCCAAGTTTGTACATTCTTTAGACTTAGTCATTTATGACCCCTTTTCCTACATCTGAAAGGTAACTTGTTCCTGCCCACTTTTTTGGAAGTAAGAAAATCTGGGAAGTGTTCTACAGGCTCATAGAGACAGTGGCCATAAGCAGGAAGGCCAGGCAGGGGAAGGGGGACCAGCCGTGCCAAGACTGTCACAAGCTAACTGGTTATGGTGCATGTTAAACAGTCTAGAAAATCAGAGGCCTCGGGAAAGACTTGTAAAAAATAACAACATGAGCACTTAGTGTGGAGGCCAGGAACATGAAAAGGGAAGTTGTGGGTGGCATTGGAAGCATGCTGGAGACGGGCTCTGGCAAAGCAAGGCCTCATGAGAAGCTCCTCCAGTTACCAGTACAGGTAGACCAGGAGGTGCCTCACGCAGGTGCGGGGCAGACAGAAGGTCTGCAGTACCTTAAGCCCCACTGAGAATTGGGGGCACATGTCACAGCTGCACTGAAGAGGTCTCTCAGAAGCAAACTGGGCAGCTGTCCAAACAGAATGTTCAGTGACAGAGCTGAAGCAGCAAGTCTCTGCACGAGGAGAAAGAATTGACACTTTTTTTTTTATAATGATCGGGATAATTCTTAATGAGAGACAGACAGGAAGGAAGGAAGGAAGGAAGGAAGGAAGGAAGGAAGGAAGGAAGGAAGGAAGGAAGGAAGGAAGGAAGGAAGGAAGGAAGGAAGGAAGGAAGGAAGGAAGGAAGGAAGGAAGGAAGGAAGGAAGGAAGGAAGGAAGGAAGGAAAAAAAGAAAGAAAGGAAGGAAGGAAAGAAGGAAGCAAGCAAGCAAGCAAGCACACAGATATACAGAGTACCCTCAAAAGCAAGTCTGAGAAGAACTGACCAGATTTCCTGAGCTGTGTGGATGAGTGTCCGTGTCTGTCCAAATCTGCATGACACCATCACATACCTGTTGAACTGATTGAGGAGAAAGCAAGGGAGTGCTGAAGCCCACATGCAAAGCCTCCTAAAGCTCCCTGCATGTAGGCTCATCTGACCATCTTAGACCTCTCAGTTGCAAGTCACTACTCCCTAATTCCCATCATCAGTCTCTTGGGGTTTACTGTTCAAGTTCCATTTTAGTGAAAGTTATGTTGCTCATTCTATGCTACGACTACTTAAAATGAACATGGAGCCTTGTGTTTATGAAGTTCAATGTCTTGTTTCCCCAGTCACTGAAGGAAGTCTGTGAAAGTCAAGGGTGAATCAACCACTGAAACAACTGCTCAAACCCACTCATGACATCATGGTGTCCATGAGTCCTGAAAAGGAGATTCTCTGCAGAAGCAGGGAGGCTAGGACACAGGATGTCTTTAATGCTCCCATCACCAACCGTGACTAAATCCTGTGATTCTGAATAGGAGACTTAATGCCCTGGTTCTCCAACTGTCAAATGGACTCACAGTAACGTTCATTCAGAGTTATGTGAAGACTGACATTCAAAACACTTCTAAAACACAGGACCAAGTCTGGCAAAATAAGAGTTAATATGTCATAGACATTAGACATGATTATGATTACTATCATTCCTAATATTAACGATAATTGGTTTCTGACATGTTAACAATGTTATGCAAAAAAGATTATGGATGACCTTAGGAGTGTGACCTTAAGCCAATTACTTAATCCATCCCAAGTGGAATCCCAGTTTTTCCTCTTTTGTGAAACAACTGGGATCTCCAGGGATTAAAAGACTTGAGGAAGGAGATGCCAGATTTATCTTTGCTCTCTTGCAAAATAGAGCTGGAAAATATGAACAATTATTCCGAGCTAAACAGAGGGTAAGATCCGACATTTATAAAGGGCCTACGTAAATAGATTATATTACTGCCACTATTTGCGTTTCTATCAGCCCCTATGCTGAATAATCAATAATAAATGTTGTTTAAACAAATGGTATAATTTTCCAATCTGTGTTGTTCTAAACCGACCTTTACTCCTCATTGCCATTTGTAATGCATGCATAATTCATTGATGAAGCAGAAGGAGAAATAAGGATGTTGGTCTAAGTGGCCCTTTTTGGGTTGTTTTTGATGATTTGTTATAACCCTATAAATAAAACAAAACTTGTCATTGTAAATATGTATTGTGTTATCTAGAGGTATATTTAGTGGGTAAAATAATAAAAGCTAGTCTGCCTCTCCTGGAAACCCGAGGCATAATTAATTGCTGGTAAGATTTATTCTAGAACTTGAGAGCCCTAAAGTAGAAGGAAAAATAAAGGCCTCTGTCAACACAAATGCTTAACGAAATGCCTAAAGGGCAGAGTCATTTGCCATTTGCGGGAAGTGTTTGCTGCAATATTTGTCTGCCAGGCAAAAAGGTGATTCAGATGGCATTTTTGTGCAGGTAGAGATAAGTATCTGTGTGTATTCACACACATATATCGCTAATAAATCATAAATCAAGGGGGTTGCAGACCTAACTACTGTCAATTTTAACTCCTGCTATTTGCATGGGTGCATACATACACACACAGCGCTCTGAGAGCACAAAAATATGTAAACAAAGATATATGTATATGTCTCTACACCATACACACACAGATAGATTATATTTTAAGTAACACATAGATCCAGAGCAACTCTACTCCAGGCTGCTATTTGTTCATCCAGCACACATTGTGCAATAAACCCTTTCAATAGGGGAGACAAGAGCAAATGCCCCTCTGTCCCCAAAGGGTACCTCTGTGTGCTCCCTCAGATCATAGCTGATGACATGTCAATGAAACGGTGCTTGCTCTGGTCCCGGGATCAAAATGAGGGCTTAACCTGCAATTTACTCTACAAGTCCCATGATACTTGCCAGATCTGAAGACTTCATTCTAATCTTCCCTGCTGAAAAAATAATCAAATACTCCAGCAAAGATGTATTGACAACTCTTAATTAACCATGCTAATGGGGGGAAGAGAGCATGGATAAATGAAATCCACACATAACCTAAAACCTTCATTTGACCATTCATTTCCAACTTCTCCTTCACAAAACCTTGTGTGACAGAGGAGGTAGAGTGAGGTGGGTGAGTTCACTACAAGTTTTCATAATGGAATGCCTTGATGTCTACCTCTGCACCAAGCCAGTCAGCCTGTGGGTCAGCTAACAAACAAAGAGGGGCCCTAGATACTGTGTGTCCAAAGGTCTAGGGGTTTGGTGGTAATGTTTCTGGATTCTTTGGGTTACCCCAAAAGTAAATCTATTTTAGGCAACATAGGGAATAGAGGAGCTGGAGCAGTTTTGCAACAACAGTTTTCTTGGCAGAGACATTCTAGTTCCTTACAAGACTCTGCTGCTATTCAACCAGTTGGTGGAGAAGGAGAGGAGGCGGAGAAAGAGAGGCTAGCACAGTGCAGAATAGTTAACATTTTTAAAAAGCAGCAATTTCCATGGAGTTAGGTGCAGGAAGGACAAAGACCGATACCTAGGAATTGACCAAAGCAAAGCGCAAAAGAGGGCACAGCTGGTTTTCCCACGGGAACAGATAAGTAGCTTTTATTGAGTACATCCTATGTTCCTGACCTCATACTTAACGGAAACTGAGCAAACACCAAAAGTGGGCTTCCTTCTTAAAACATCTGGCTTGCCAGATGGCAGGAACCAACTGTGTGACCTCAAGCAAGTAACTTCATCTGTAGGAGCCTCTTCACCTGCCTGGGTTAGTCATCTCTGCCTTTCCATGATGCCCAGTGTAGTGGAGACACTTAGTAAGCAATTCTCACAACATTAACAGCTTATACCACAGGACACTACCAATTGGCCAGACCATTTTATATCATCTCGCCAATAAAACGCTGTCTGTTGTTATCCTCTCTAACAGGGGAGGAAACAAGGGCAGAGAGGAAGTTAAGCTACTTGTCCAGAGCCACACAGACAGGAGCAGAGCTGGGAATCAAACCTAGGCCTTCAAACTCCAGCACCAGGTTCTTACCCAAGACATTGGCATTTCTGGAGCTTCCCAGAGAGGTGCTCAGTGCTCCTTGAGTTTTCTCAGTAACACCCATATAGCCCTTTGAGTTAGATGACAGCTGTTTTACAAATATGGAGATGTTATTGGAGAGAGAGGGGCAGTGAATTGCCAAGGTCACAGAGCCAGGGACAGGGGTGGGGGTAGAGGGTACACCTACCATGGCCAGTCCATCCCTCCAGGTGAAGGTAATGATTGAGAACACAAGTCTAGAGTGGGTTTGAATCACTCCATGTATAGCTGCTCACTGGGGACCTGGCCTCTGCCCTCTGATTACTGTAGGACTTTATTACTTTCTGAATTTCCTTTGCTTATCTAGTTCGCCCCTGCCTCCCAGGCTCCCCTTCCCATGCCCTTTCTTCCCAAACCAGCTCAGCCCCCTCCACATAATCGTCTCTGCTGGGAAATGTTTGTGAAATGTTCACCATTCAGAACCGCATCCTGGTTTGTAGTTTGCAATTCTTGGGAAGAAGGGGGGTACACAAATACAAATAATCAAGGCCCCCATGTTGCTGAAATGATCAGTTCAGTTATGCTACATTTATAGGAAAACATGTTCTGTGGTCTGATGTGTCCCCCTTACATTTCTGGGTACCTCAGACTCCAACTGAAATGTGGAGGAAGTGCAGGGACCCCTGAACGCACGGACCCCTGTTACCTGTGAACTGAAACCAGCTGACACTGCAGCACAGATAAAAACCCAGCCCAGGCTTCTCCTGAAAACAATTCTGGTCACCATGAGACATGAAAATTATAGGGGACCCAGAGGACTCTGGATTCACAATTAAATTGCGAAGAGAAAATTATTTGAAAGCTAATGGTATACACTGAAGGGAACATCAATCAGGGTGAGGGGTGCTGAAAAGGGGGTGGCAGAAAAGTAAATTTCACCTTTCATCAAGCACCTGTTCTGGTGTCCCCACAGCAGAGGGTGAGAAAGAGCACTGTTGCCAGCCCATGGCCATCCTAAGCTAATACCTGGAGCCTGGAGCCCCCAAGGTAGGGTACCTGGCTTCAAATCCATAGCCGTTACCAAGATACATGAGCTTCAGAAAGTACTTACTCCACCACTCTCTGCTTTCTCACCTGTAAAGTGGGCATAAGGAGAACACTTACTTCACTGGAGAGTTCTGAGAACTGGTATAAATCCCCACAGAACACACTGCCTCACCCACAGAAAATTCTCCATGTTAGAAATCAGCATTCTCAGCATTCTGCCACCTTCTTTCCAGTACCCCTCACCCTGATCTGAAGCACCAGCTGGTGCTTCAGAGAGCCTGTGCCTTGTGAGAAGCACACCACAATCCCCACTTCATAGATGGCTAGGGCGTCCCAGGCTCGACCTGCAGCTGGTTTTCTGCACTGTAGTGATCTGTATCCCCAGATCTCAGTAGGATCTGAACATGAGTCAATGCTGGCATGGAGAGGAGGAGGATTGTGCAGGAGGCACCCCATACAAGGAGGGTACAAGGAGGACCCAAAGAGTACCCCTAAAATGGTGAAGTGACCAAAAACTGCTCAAAGGCTCAGAGGTGGGGGGGTAGCAATTCAGAGCAAACCACATGTGTGTGAACTACTTTAATGGGAGGAGGGTGAGGTAACACACAAGACTCCAAAGGCGACAGTGCAGAATGAGGATTGAAGTGGATCTAAGAGAACTGAAGGGGTTCCGGGGGAAATCAGGTCCCAAAGGCACTGTCTCCACCTGTATTCAAGCATCCACTCCCTAATAAAGCACAACCTTCTTCAGAATTAGCACTACATCCTAAGAGTCTCTAATGACCTTTTTTTGCACCCGCAATAAAGGGGAAATGGGCAAACACAGTTATGGGCACTCATTGCAAGCAATAAACAGGTGCATTATCCACAGACAACTTAAAACTATGATAAAAATGACTCAAGTCCAACTACTTGATTTCATCACCTTGCTTGGACAATTCTCAACAATGTCAATGTTGAGAATCATTGGAAGGGGACTGTGGAAGGTCCCTGCCTTCCACAGGGACCCCTTCCTCCCTCAGGACTCCCCCTGCTGGAACCTCCTCTGCCC
>PVHY01023373.1:0-21097 GCA_004024945.1 Uropsilus gracilis
AAATGGTCTCACTAATATATGGGACATATTGAAGAAAAATAAACAAATAAAAGCCATGAGGAAAAGACAAAACAGGTTGAGCATCAAACTGAAGCACACAACAATGGACAGAAGGGAAAGGGGGAGGGGGGAAGGGGGGGCAAATCCCTGGGATTGCAAAGATGTGAAATTTACATATAAATAAAAAAATAATTAAAATTATAAAAAAAATTTCCCTGGGAAATAGAAAATAAATGAAGTAAGCATTACATTTTTGCAGGTTTTGCAGGTTTTAATAATCACAATTGGAGGTGACAGTTTTTTGTGGTTCATGAGAGCTTGTTAGGAGTCTAGGAACTTCATTAAAATCTTGGGAGAGAAGAGAGTTGACCAGAGAAATAACTCCAAAGAGTTGCAGAGTCTTCCTTCTATATCTCACTGAGTAATGATCATTACATTTATGTAAAACAATGAACTAAAATTAGGGAAATAACAATCAAAAAATTAGAATGAACTACAGATTCAGAAATAAAGTCTTTTCCTACCAAAATTATGAGTAAAAAAATCCATAAATCACAGGACATTTGATAGAGTACTCAAAGGGACTTGAAGTCAACAGTGGGACAAAATAAGTACTATACTAAATATTCTATCCTACCTAGTGAAAACCAAAACCTCTAATACTTTTTGTTTTCAATAACTTACAGGAATGACTTTAAACAACAGGGTAATAGTCACAATGTTAGACATTTAATAAAAATTATGAAGCAGCAAGATGCAGATATTACCCATAAAAGTATAAGTATAAAAAGACCCAGTAATGTACAGATGGCAGAATTTGTCAGCAAGTTATTCGGTTAGTTATTATGACTATATTACATATAATCAAGTTGGCTAGACAAAAGATTTTGCTTTTTTGGTGAAAACAAATATAAAGAACACAATCATATGAGTAAAGTATACAATATCTTAAATTAAATTTATACTTGATAGGACTATAGAATAGATTAAACATTTCATGGAAAATAAGAATTGAATATAAGAATTGAAGATAAGCTATAGATAAGTATAAGATAAGTGTAAGAATTGAAGACATAGCTATAGAAAATATTGAAAATGAAACCAAGAGAAAAATTGAAATCAAAACAGTATGTAATTGGTAAATAAGATAACTTCAGGGAAGCTAATATATAAAAAGAGTATTTGAAGAAAAGAAAACAAAATATTGAGAATTAATAGCAGAAAAGTTTCACATTTAGTGAAAATTAAATAGTTCATCCCCAATGAACTAAGACAGAGGACTCTGAGTTCTTTAGTGCTGTATGAGGTGTGTAACTTATGTCTGAAGAGGTGCAATTCTTTATTTCTGGATCATAAGTTGTATTGTATACTAAAATTACTTCAATTTTAAAAGTTGGAAATAATACAGAAATCTGAAAGACCACTGTACCTAAACTAAACACAGGAAAATAAATAACACCAATGTACACCATAAGAAAATTGATGCAATCTTAAAGAGGAAAATCTTAAAGGCAGAGAGAGCAAAAAGATACATTATTTAGGAGGGGAATAAAAGTAAATAATAGCAGATTTCAATTTGGAAATAATGCAAACTGATAATTATGAAGCAACATCCTTACTGTACTGAATGGAAAGTAATGAAAAGTAAGTAAAAATGTCAATGAAGAATTTTTTGCCGACTTAAAAGATTTTTTATGCACAAACAGTGTTTTGTGGTTTCTCAATTTTTAAATATAATTATTCAGAAATTCCACTATGAAGTATATACTCCAAATCACATTAATTGTATAGCTATGTTCGCAGAAACATTATTCACATCAGTAACAATTATTCCTAGAAACATTATCCATAACAAAAATATGGATGCAGACCAAGTGTCCATGATCAGATGACTAGCTAAACAAAGGGTGGTATGTGTATGTATGTATGCAATGAAACATTATTCAGTCATCAAAATAAATGAAATTCTGATACTTGCTATGGTATGTGTGGTTTAAAATATTATACTAATAAAAAGCAGATCTCAGAGGGCAAATATTACATGATTCAATGTATATAAAATATTTAGAAAAAATAATTTCACAGTGACAGAAATAGACTGAAGATTATCAGAAGCTGGGAGAAGGGGATAGTGGGAAATTATTTTTTAATGGGTACATGGTTTGTCTTTGGCATAATAATGTGTTTTTGAAGTAAACAGTGATAGTTGTACAGTATTGCCAATATAATTCTATCTTAACTAAAAATAGTTAAATTGGTAAGTTTTATGTTATATGTCCACAATAAAGATGTTTTTAAAATTTAATAGAATAAAACATTAAGGGTACTTAAAACATTGCTCGAGAAGTGATAAGTGCCAAAAATCAAAAGAAAATTCCCAAAGGAAAGATAAAGACTTTCTAAGACATACAAAAGCTGAAATAATCTACCATCACTATAAGAAACATTAAAATAAGTCCCTCAGGCAGAAGGAAAATGAAAATCTGAATTAAACAAAGATCACCCAAATGGTAACATGCGGGTAAATACAAATATTTTTTAGTTATTTAAATATTTTAAAACATAATTATGTAAAACAAAGCATAATAAATTATTGTTGGGTTTATAGCATATGTAGAAGCACTGTTAAGACACTAGCATGAAGCCAGGGAGAGAAGAAATGAAGAAATGCCAGAAAGAAGTTTCATATTGTATGGGAGATATGTTACTTGATAATACACTCATAACTTAAATAGATACTCAATAAACTCTAAAAATATCATATGAATTGTCGCTAATGAACCAACGAAAGGGACAAAAATTGATCATGAAAACTTAACTAATGATACATTTTTGAAAAATGTTCTAGCTTTCCATATGTAGCTCTGGAGATGCCTGATGTTGTGTGCTCTGAGTTCCCAAGTGGACCCAGAAGCACAGAGAAGCAAATCAACACTTCCAGCCCCTCCTCCCATAAGGGATTCTCTCCTGGAAGCAGTAGAGCACCTAGTAGCAGGTACATGGTGTTGAGTTGGGGTTAGAGTGGTTGTGCAGCTCTCTTCTCTGTGGGTGCCAGCAGAGAGGTGACTTCAACTCAGACCCAGCTCAAGTTCAAGTTTGTCTTCTTGTGGAAGATGACTATGGGACGTTCAGCAAATCCTCACAGAGAGCAATGTACTGAAGGACAAAAATTGGAAGGGAAGTCCTGCAGTTCGGAGAGACTGAAAATTCTACAGAAGGCCACAAAAAGCAGGGATTTTCAGTTTGATTAACAATATGTGGTCTTCAGTGCAGGCCCTAAAACTACCTGCTTTGACCCAGCATGTGGAAAGCTAAAATTTCACTTCCCTCTTTCTAGATTGTTTTAATCTTCCTCACTGCTCTTCCAAATGATGGTCTCAGTACCCATTGCAGCTTCTATGCCAGAGTGATTTATCAAAGATTATTTGTAGTCTCTTCAGAACTAATTCTTTTCCAAAAAAAAAAATAAAAGTGTGATTGGTATCAATCATTAATAGTACTCCCTTGCAATCATCCCCACCTTGGCTCAACTCTGAGGAAAAGGCCTGGGTACTCAATATGTTGCTTAATGTTCACGTTGTACAGGAACTGAAAGCTAAAGCTAAACTGGGCACCCTTCGCCCTGGTAACTACAGGGTACTTGAGTAACTGAGACCTGTCTGTCCCCTGACATATTTCTATTCTAAATGGTATCTCAGGTTGTGGGGCTGGATAAGAGGCAGTTACTCCCTGTGCAGCCATTAGAACCGCAGGGAGATTTCTGCCCTTCAGATCATGAACAGCAGTCTCATGGATGCCCTATCACACACAGAGCCTCACCCACCAGTAGCTCTCCACTGAAGAACTGGAAAGTAAAGAAAGTGTCAAATCACATGCTTCCAAACAACCAAACAAAAAAACCTTGGAACAGAGAATAACAAAGTACATGGGTCTGTCTCAGAAGTGGAGGAAACTTGCCTACAGGCTAGTTTAGAACTCTCAATCCCCAATGGCCCCCAATTTCTGCAAAGAAATAAGCTCTCATAAGCCCAGGTATAGCCTGCAGTAAGCCTGAATTTCAGTGGTATTTATATCATTGGATTGGTGATACGTGGGATACAGTCAAGGCTTCAGCAGAACTATGGAACAGATACCTCAATTCACTAAAATTCTTTATACTCCTCTTTTCTGCTTTTTCTGGTAAAGAAAATTAACTAAGTTCCTCAGCAGCAATTGAAATAAAATTAGTCCTGTGTTGCCACTATGTATTTAAGACATTGACCTATACATACAATAGTGAATGTTGACTTCAGAATCCATGACCCAAGTTATCAAAAGAGATTCATCCCATAATATGTCTGTTATGCTATGACTGTGTCATAAAATTGAAAGATATGATTTTTTTTGTACTTTTACTTTAATTAAATTATTCAAAATTATTAAAGTCACACTATTATTTCACAGTAGATTGCATTGGACAGTATAGGGAGTATCTATCTACTCCCAATGTCCATGCCAACATCGATATACACAGTGATCACAACAAAACTAAGAATTCAACATTGGCACAACTTGAGAAGATTTATATCTCACCAGTTATACATATAGATGTGTATGTACCTTTATGTATTTTATCATGTATTCAATCTTCCAAAACTTCTGCTGAATCGGTTTACTCAACTATGCCATAGAATGTCTTATGTTCTCTTTCATAACCACACCCATGCCCTTTCCCATTATTCATCCTGACAACTATTAGCATGCTCTCATTATTATAATTATGATATTGCATAATAATTACATATATAGAGCCATGTAGTATATATGAACATTAGTTTTCAAGAACTCTTGTGCAAAAAAAAAAAAAAAAAAAAAAATTAGATTGCTCCAAACAACAGAAACTTATTATCTTATATTTCTGGGGTCTAAAGTCTGAAATCTGGGAGTCTTTAAGCAATAGTTGCCAGTTCTAGAGAGGTTTATTCTTTTCCCTCTTGCAACTTCTTGTATTGCTGGCGTGGTCTTCTTTGACTTGTAGACCCATTTTACCAATCTTGTGATATGGTTTTCCTTCTGTGATCATCCAAATTTCCCCATATAATATAGCATGACATGATTCACGTTATATTATGGTCTGCTATAATTATTTGGTTTTCACTTGGTTAAACTTTAAAGACTATATATCAAAAAAAAAAGATCACATTAAAAGAAACAAGAGTTATCTTCCATTGAAATAACTGATCTTATTCATTGATAAGTAATGTGGTATAACTAGCAAATAAAAGTTGCTTCCTTTTGGCATTAGAATTGTAAATTTCAAGAAGATCCTGGCAACATTATGAAGATCTGACTTGCTAACTTGATTATTTAAGGTTTAAGTGAAAAAAAGTTTACCCTGACTATGCTAATGTGGGGTTGCTAGTCTTCATCATAATTCATAGTTTTCTCTCTGAAGGATAGAAGGGAAGGAGAGAGGAAAACAAGTCTTTTGTGATGTGAGATGATCAATGAGGCTCTGTTCCCAGAAAAGCAGGAAAACAATGAGAAAAATATAAACAAGATTCAGAAAAGGAACAAAGAGTTGATCAGCCATTTTTGGAGGAGAATGGAGGCCTGGTGATAATGGTTCAGGCAGCCTGGGTGCCCTGGGCTTCGGCCCAGGCTGATGAACTCATGACATTAGCATGTGTAAGCTTATGATGTGTGCTGAAGGAACCTAATGAGTTTGGAGATTTGAACTTCTTGTTGGGGGTTGTCTTATTTAGTTTGATTTAGATGTTTTTGGAGAGGCCATGTGTGAGAGCTGAGAAGGTGGACCTGTTGTTGGTTTTGATACAGGGAGCCTACCTTCCCCATACATTTTATATAACTATGGACTTGCAAATTTCAAAGAGGACTTGCTAAAATTTGGGGATGGCCTTAATTTGAATTTCCTCTCAGAAAGATACAAGGGGGAAGAAGGAAAGCAGATTTTTTTGTTTGTAATGTTAGGGGACTGTGGCCCCCAGTACTGATGTTGATGCATTAAAATAGCTGTTATTAGTATTGGTGGGTGGAGATTTGAAGAAGGGAAGTTAAACCTTCCAGAGAGAAAAGAGGTTAACAGATCAGGGAGGGGACAGAGAAGAGAAGGGACAACAGAAGAGAGGGGAGAACAGAATCAGAGAAGAAGAATATAGAGAGGAGCAGCAGGGAGGCTGGAGGCCTCAGAGCTGCCACTGCCATGTAGAGCAGCAGGGCAGGGAAGGAAGCCAAGCTATGGGCTTCCATTCCCAGCCTGGGCCAGTGAGGAGCCCGGGGAAGCATGTTAGAGAACTTGTGACCTGTGTGAGCTGTCTTGGAAACATGGTTTAATTTTAAAACTGCAAAGCTTGGAAGACTTTTGGAGAACTGAAGAGAGTTTGCCGTGTTGCCATTTTCAATGTGAGACGTCTCAAGTGTTTGCTGTGTTTCTGTATCAAGTGAGTTTTGTTGATGCCGAGCCACTTTGGAGTAGAGTTGAAAGAGTGCCAAAACTGTGCCTTTTTGGAGAAGAATTGACAACGACATCCTGGTTTTCCTCGTTGGATTTAAATCTACTGCTTTCAGAGAAGGATTGTCAGCGCCCTCCTGGTGTTGAAAGTACTAGGGAGTACTGTTGAAGGTAATTAAAGATCTAAATAAGTGAAAATATATTTCAAGAATCAGAAAATGGAATGTTATTTTAATTTGAATTATATTCATTGATTTGTAGTTTAAGTATTTAACATAACTAATTTAGACTTTTTATTGTTTTGAAATACCATTATTTTAAATCCTAAAATTTAAATGGCATAGAATTTCCTCCCTCTAGGGTAGTCACCATAGCAACATTTATTAAGATGTCAGTTATTGCCAAAGATATATTTAGACTTAATATAACCTCAAAAACAAAATTCTAGTGTGGCTATTTTATCCAATTAAACTAATTCTGAAACTCATATGGAAATAGAGGAACTTACAAGAGACAAAATAAAACTTAAAAAAAAAAGAAGAGCAAAGTTATAAAGTTATAATACTAATACGACCAATATCATACAAATACAAAAGTTATAATTCTAATACAATGGTATAATACTAATACTAATAAAATAATAATAATACTAATACTGATATGACCAATGTGTTCTTTTTCTCTCCTACTGTTCAGCTCTACTCTTCATTAGTTGGGGCAAGGGATTTGGAGCCACCCCTTTTTTGAGTGTGATCACCTAAATATGTACTACAAAACAAGTATGTAAAAATTCTAGTTACCCCATTACATGTGTTACAAAATAAGCATGAAAAATCCAGTTACCACTCTACATATCCAAACTATCTTTTTTGAATAATCTATGTAACTATTCCTATTTTCCCCATCACTTCTATTTGGACTATGTAGGAAATACTTTTTTCAGAATTCCAATATGTTCAAAAGAAATAATGATCAGGGGAGGGCTGGGAGGGGAAAAAAATAAATAATTATCAATCACTAGGCATTGTCCATGATGGCCAATGTGACAAAGTCCGCCTATTAGTCCACGTCAAAAGGGAAAAGTCTGGAGGATTTAGTCAATCCAAAAAAACAAAGAAAAAACACAAAATCCCAACAAAAATGACATATTGGTTCACTTAAGAATATGTTTTTTATAATATAATAAGGAATAAAAAATATGAGCTATAAGCTGTGGGAAATGTTTGATAATGAAATTGTATCAAATATATAAAGAAATCTCAGAACTCAAATAAAAGAACAAACAACTTATTTAATAAAATGGTCAAAATAGTTTAATAAACTATGCCAAACAAGATGAGTAGATTGTAACTGACCACAAGAAAAGATGCTTAGCATCAATGTTCATTTATGATAATAAATGCATATAAAAACTAGTAATGAAAAAATACCATACAACAACCAGAGTGACTAAAGTTCAAGAAAAATATCAATCATATCAATTTTTGGCATGAATGTATAAAAACTAGAACTCCCATTTTCTGCTGCTATGAATAAAATATAGCACAAGCACTTAGGAAAATTTTTTTCTTTATATATATATATATATATTTCACGTCATTTTAATCTCCAGGAGTCACCCACCACCTCCCCTCCATGACCTCTCCAGCTGGTCCACACCCTCCCATTGTATACTTTCATTTAGTTGTTCATATATTAGTGAAGCCATTTGATTTCTGTCTTTTTTTTCTGACTCATTTCTGCTAGTATTATGTCTTTTAGGCACATGTATGTTTCATAAATTCATCAAATTTGTCATTTTTAATTGAGTAATACTCCATTGTGTTTATATACCACATCTTCATCCATTCATCTGTTTTGTGACATTTGGGTTGTTTCCATGTCCTTGCAATTGTGAACAGTGCTGCAATAAACATACGAGCACAGGTATCCTTTTGTACCCACATTGAGGTCTCCTTTGGGTAGATTCCCAGAAGTGCAACTGCTGGGTCAAATGGTAATTCCATTTTCATTAATTTGAGGGTCCTCCATACTGCTTTCCGTAGTGGCTGGACAAGTTTACATTCCCACCAGTAGTGTAAGAATGTTCCATTCTCTCCACATCCATGCAGCACTTGTTGTTGCCTGTATTTTTGATGTGGGCCATTCTTACTTGTGTAAGATAGTATCTCATTGTGCTTTCGATTTGCATTTCCCTGATTGCCAGTGACATTGAGCAAGTTTTCATGTGCTTGTTGGCCATTTGTATTTCCTCTTTGGAGAGGTGTCTTTTTAGTTCTCCCCATTTTTTGATTGGGTTTCTTGTTTTGTTTTTGTTTTGTTTATGGATCAGCATTATTAAACCCTTATCACTCTTGTGGAGGGAAATTTTTTTTAATTAAAAAAGCCATCCCATTTACCATTGCACCAAAATCAATTAAATACCTGGGAATAAACCTAACAAAGCATGTGAAAGAACTATACAAAGAAAACTTTAAAATGCTGCTAAAAGAGATAGAAGAAGACATAAGGAAATGGAAAGACATTCCTTGCTCATGGATTGGAAGAATTAGCATCATCAAGATGGCCATCCTACCAAAAGCAATCTACAGATTTAATGAAATCCCTATAAAAATTCCAATGATATTCTTTAAAGAGATAGAACAAAAAATACAGAAATTCATATGGAATAACAAAAGACCTCAAATGTCAAAAACACCTCCTGGTCAAAAAAAGAGAAAATGGAGGCCTAAATATTTGAGACTTCAAGATATACTACAAAGCCATAATAATTAAAACAGCATGGTACTGGTACAACAACAGACAGTCAAACCAAAGGAACAGAATTGAGAGCCTTGAAATAAAACCACACATATATAGTCAACTAATCTTTTACAAAGGAGGGAAAAACTTACACTGGAACAAAGATAGCCTTTTCAATAACTTATGCTGGGAAACTGGACTGAGATGTGCAAAAAAATGGACCAAGATAACATCCTCACACTATGTATAGTTAGGAATTTTTTTTGCAATTTCTTAGTATTTAAACACACACCAACTATGTGATTCAGCCATTCTACATCTAGATAGGTACCCAAGAAAAATAAAAACATACATCCATACAAAAATATATGCTTATCAGCTAAGTCTAACATAGTGCCAAACTAGAAACTATCCAAATGTATATCAGATGGTTATTGGATAAGAATTATGGCATTATTACTCAGCAATAAAAGGGAATGAATTGGAACATAGAACAATGTATATCAATCTTTAGACAATTAGAACGTGATATAGTCAATAAATATATTTGTAAGATATTCAAGGAAAAATAAGGTAATATACTGATCAGATTTGGATGAATGCTAAGAAAAATTTAATAGGCAAGCAGAAACTTGTGGAGATGATGAATAAAGTAATTATCCTGATTGTGGAATGAGCTTCATGGTTGTATACATATAAAACATAAAATATGTCATTTATTATAAACCTCAATAAGACTGTTAAAAGAAAAAGAAGGCATTCTTAAGTACTTTTGTCAATTTTTTGAGGAGGGATGAATGATTCTGCAACAGCTTTTGAGCAAAGATATGAATTTAAATATTATTGCAATTTTAAGGTGAAAAGTATTGAAAGAAATTTCACTTTTGAACAAATCGGCCAATGCCTCTTATGTTTGGTATTTCTAATAAAGACATGGCTGCCATACAAAGATTAACATGTACAAATATGATGCCTATGAAATAATATCAGAACTGGGTTTTCACCTTTCTTAGGTAGTTTATAGTCTGTATAACATATTTCCTATGAATTTCATAGTTAGTCTGATAACCAGGTTGGGTATTTGCTATGGTCAAATATGATATCATATTATGTTTAAATCAAGAAAATTTTTTAAGTTATATAATTACAAAATATAGTGTGATATGTATGGTTTTTAAAAAAGCTGAAACTTAACCTTCTGTAGGATTAAAAATTACTTATTTATAAGACTCATTTTGTTACCATTTATACTTTCATTTATTTTCTCATTAAAATTCTAGAAAGTTTACCCTTGCTTCCTTTGCTGCTTTAAATATTCTTGCACCTCCTTTTTCTGACAAGTTACTGTCACATACTCTTTTCTCAGTTTCTTTACCCCAGTTTTTCCCAACTCACTCCCACTCCCACATCTCACTCCTGATCCATTGCTGAAATTAAGTGAAAGTTCATATATCACCATCAGTTTAAAATTTGTTTTTTGAAAATATTTTTAAACAAATCAAATTTTGATTCAGTAATTAGACCATGACCAGTAGAAGATATTAAGAGGTACCTTATTTTCCTACAAACTTAAATACTGATTCTCTTTCCACAAGCTAATTACATTGACTAAAAATCATAAAAATATTGTTTGGTTTTTCTCCTTTTTACCCTAGTAACCTTCACTTAGTAGATGATGGTAATGTCAACCACAAGAGAGGATTTGCAGATTCTTTGGACATACGTATAAATGGGATCGCTCTTGTGAAGTGTGTGATGCCATGAACTAAAAAGAAATATGCAATGAATGAGGGTATACCCGTATTCATTCCAACATCATTCCACAGACTGGAAATGGTTCTGGCACTTTTCTTATCTGTAAATGGCAGTCCCTATTCTTCCACTATTAACCCTTAGAGGTCTTTCCTAAGATGAATGTGTCCCCTGGCTCCATGTATTCCACAGAAAATAGTGTTTTGCCTTATCTAATTTTTCTAAAGCTACTTCTTCCCCCGCCCCCCGCTTACTTAACAAGTTGTAAACCACTCTTTTACACTGTATAAAAAGATTTCTAAGATTTAATAAACTCAGTGGATGGCTCCTGCTTACATTCAGTCCCAGCCTCTTTGACTGAGTTCAATCTCTCTCATTCATCCTTCATCACTTTATTTCACCCAGCTCCCTACAGTGAAGTTCATCTGATCCTAAAAGGAAACCACCCTGTATTGAATGGTCCATCAGTATTTAAATAGAGTTTCCTCTCATGCTCACTTTAGAATCTGATACCATACAGGCTTTTGAATTAAAACTTCAATCTTGAACTCAAGTATCCCTTAAAATCTTACATATTTTATGATTGTTTCTACCTTCAAAGCAAGTACTCTTTCAAACAAAGTAATCTCTAATAGTAGAATTTCAGGTCTTATTAAATTAAATTGAACATTTTAAACTTACAAAACATATAAGGTATTTATAGAAACAAACATTTTCTCAGAGGTCAGGAAAACTTTCCACGAAGGCAGTTTCAGTAAACTGTAGCTCTATTATTCCAAAACTATTCACACAATAAAAAGTAGGAGCTATTCATTGTTTTAAAGGAAAAAAAATAAAAAGATATCCTCAGTTCTGGGTACTTAGTAAACTATAGTTATTGTGTTTTCTTTAGCCCCCATTATATTGGTGGCAACCTCTGTGAGCGTCTATTCTTTTATAGGAAAAATACAGTTAGAATAGAAGTGCCCAAGCTAGAACCATATTTCTATTGTTCAACAAAAATGGACTTTCTGCTTAATGGAGTTAAATAAAGTCTCACCCCTTCATTTGTCTATGACCTGAACTACTTAAGTCATCTAGACCAAGATAAAAATCATATACAAACAATCTGATGAGTATGATCATGACTGTGTAAAGGAACATGTAACTGGTCTGAAGTTAGAAAAAAGAATGGGGAATAGATCCACATTGGGTGCAAAGTTCTACTCACTGCCATCTCCACTGTAAATGAATCTAAAAAGGTTGGGTTGGATCATATGAATGAAGATGATATCTGGGAAATAAAGTAATAGAATACCAGCAAAGACAAAGAATGATATTCAGATTTTCTATCAAAAATTATTTTAAAAAACTATCAAATGTATACTAAAAGTGGTACATAATCTGTATATATATATATATATATAATACACTTAAGTATCATATTTTCACTGATCATATCAACTATGCATGCATCATGCATGCCAAAGGGTTTACATTATATATTTTAAGGAAAGGAGATCATATATATATATATATATATATATATATATATATATTTAGAGAGAGAGAGATGTTTTACTGATTTCATGTTATTTATGGATTCTCTACTATTTTACATCATGATGGGCTACTAAATATGAAATATTTATAAATATATGGCAAATATACATCTATGTATCACTTTCCAGGGTTAATACTTCTGAAAATACTTTTTGCATTACCCCTATTTTCAATCAGTTATGAACACTTTGCATTGATTATAAATATTTCCATACAATAAATATAATACTTAAAACCATTTCTAAAGGTTAAAATCAAGTCACTGGATATTGAATAACATATTGAAATGATCTCAAGAACACATATACTCAGGCACCACTTTTTAATTTAAACTCCTGTTATTACAGTAACTAGTCACAAAATGGCTCCCTATTTATGCAACATGTTAGCTGTAATGTTACTTAAATTGAACAGATGAGTGCCTTCTAATAATGTATGTTTACTTCATGAACTTGTGGGCAATTACATTGTAATTATGTCTTTCTAGGTGCTTTTTACTGACATATAGAGCACCAGTGCATTTTAAATGTAATTGCAGTTCTCTGTACCATTTAGCAAAGCTGAAAATTGTTAAGGTTTGTAAATTACCTACATTTAGACCATAGGCAACTAGGCAAATTAAGTGACACTGTCAGTAATGTTACAGCATAAATTGGTACCAAGTATAAATTCAAGGTAAATTTTCTCTTCTAAATTAGAATGTTGTTTATAGAGTCTTTTAAGAAAGATAAGGGAAAAAAATGTGTGTGCTGTTCATGAACTGAACAGATAAGCCTTTTAATACATATGAAAAACATCTGATTTGCAGTAATGTTCAAATTTCAAAGTTGCTTAAAATTAGGAATTTAGATTTGTTTTATGGAGTTCAAAAATAAAGTTGGTGACTCTAGAGAAGACATTGCATAGAATTTTATGAAACTACTAGCAAAGTAGAGGAGAACCTAGTATTTAACAGAATCTGTAACATTTTATCTCTGTAATCTTGTCCAAGTTACTGAATTCTTGAGCCTCAACATTTAAATCAAGATGTGAGAATAATAACAGTTTTAAAAAAACTACTGTGAAACTTAAGATGCAAAAATGGATATATACTTTCAAAAATGTGAGTTTTCTTAGTCTCCTCATCGGTAATTTGTTCTGGTGTTTTTGTTTGTTTGTTTTTTTTTCTTTAGAATTAATGTATAGATTGTTCTGAGGCTGTTTTGAATGCACCATGGAACTGCAAAGCTTCCACAGATTTACTTCACCCCATGGGTTAAAGAAAACTACTGACAGTTGTATACTGAAAAATGCTCACTTTTTTCTGAAGCAATGTCCCATAGAGGAGGCTGGTCTCCAAAGACCAGTAATGCCAGTTAAGGAAATTAATTGTGAAAGTATTACTCTGTCATTTTGTGCCCTCAGGCCAGTTGCTTATTGATGGCAAAGGTTTAGGTTCAGATAAAATCAGTTCCCCCTTGCAAGCCCTCTCCATTTAAAGGGAAACAAGTATTGGGACTTGTCAACTGAGATGGCTCTGCCGAGCAGAAACCTATTCTTATAGAGACATTTTATTAAGTATAAAATTAGAGAGAATTATTCCAAAGCCATTTTCTTAAATTGTAAATAATGAATTAATGCTACAGCAAAATTACATGAATTTTAAAAAATTCCACATTTACATTACATATACATGATTAAAATGAATATTTAAAGAGGACAATTCTGTAGCTGTAGCTGTAGAGAGAGATACTGATACTCCTTACCGTATGTAACAGGGTTTATTTCTCACTTACCAGGTAACCTCAGGCATGCCATTTGTCACTTACTCTGAGTCAAATTCCCTTATTAAAAAAAGTAACAATCAAGAACTCACATTTCTTTTCACAGATTTTCAATTTTTAAATGAAATGCATAAGCAAAGTCTCTCAAGTACTTATATAGTTTAATATTTGTGATATGCCCATTTTATAGACATTTAACTTGCAAAATTAAAACTGATATTGTTGTTCTCTTATTCATATTTCTAATATGTATTCTCTTGTCTACAGGTAAAATTGAATATTGGAATTTGTAATACAAAGACTAAAGAAAAAGTCACCACATTTATACAAGCAAAATGGTGTGAGCCCCGTAATGTGTTACAATGTTTTCCCAATAGTGGGAACCAATAGAAATAAAATCAACTTCATCTTCTTATCCCAAGGAAATTAGGGAAGTGCTGTCCTGTGGGAGTAATGTGTTCTGTGGAGATGTGTTCTGTTGGAGATGGTTAGAACATGTCAAAAAGTTGCAGCTTTTTAGAGCAGATTTCAGATTTTACAAGACTCAGAAGGAAGCTGTCAGGTCCACATGTCGCCAAATACATGAGGGTCTGTGTAATGCCTGTGAGAATTCTGCTGGAATGCTCCTGGGATAAACACAATGGTGATTATCAGTTCTGCAAAACTAGCCAGATTACCAGCCAGTGATAAGAATACAGACATTTTCAGTGCCCCATGAGGACAGAAGTTTATGTTCCATTCTGAAATATTTTGTTCTGGCTACATTATTTAGAAATTCTGGTTTGACTTTTTATGTCTTTTTCACAATTGGTACTAATTGAAATTACAGATACCTTATTTCCATAAAAGATGTTCTTGTTTTTGAGCTGCCCTTTCTACTTCTATCATCCCCTACTGCTCTTTTCATTTTAAATGTTCTAATACTTGACAATCCCATCTTCATCTGACCCTCTAGGAATTTATAGCACTGCTGATAGTCAGCCTTTGTATCACTTGCCCTGAAAGATTGCAACAGTTTAAGAGAAAAAAAAAAAAAAAGTCCAAAAGCAAGGCTCATTACCAGGGCAACCTACACCTGAAAAATGGAAGGTGGGGTGGAGTTGTTTGTAGGGGACTTCCTCACCCCAACTTGGGACAGCTCTGTAAGGTTGTCCTATCTGGAGGACTCCTTATTTGGGTAGACTAAGAATTCCTGACACTGGATACACTAACCCTGACATTTTCCTCTCTCCAAGAATGCTCCCTTCTCTTCTCTTTCTAGGTGCAGACCTCAAAAGCCTCCCACAGTAAAGATACAGCACAAAAATCTCCTCCTCGGGCTCTGTTACTTTAGATGATGTTGATGGTCCTGATCATAAGGTAAAATAAGTAATTAAAATCATTAAACTCTATACAACCTGATGATAGGGAAATCGAATCATAAATGGGGCAGACACCTCCAACCAACAGGCCACTTTTAAAATGTGGCTTCTGCCAGTCAGTTTCTCTCAGGTTCGTATCACCCATTTATAGCAATTGCCAGTCAAATGCAGCTTAAGAAGGGATTTTATTAACAAGGAAATTCAACGGGGAAAACAAAAAATCCTCAAGACCACGTTATCTTAGCTTAATCACCATTTAGTCTGAAATTCCCAAACATATGCCTATGATGGTGCCCTTTTGCCCCTCCAAACTTGAAAGGTAAACACTCCTATAAAGTCCTGTCTTTCTCCAGCTTCTTCTCTTTGCTTCTTTTTTTTTTTTATCTTTACAGATATTTTTTTTATTTGTGTGTGTTTTTTAATTTTTTTAAAGAAGTCATGAATTGTAGAGCAACCAAGATATTACAATAGCTTATGCATACAGGGTATTTACAGATAAAAAGAATGTAGGTCAAGGTTATTAAAAAAAAGAAGAGACTTTCCAGATACAACCATCTCTCAGGAAAGGGGCAGGGGCTCATAGTGACTTATTCCTGGTGCTAACTAGCAAATTCTAGGTTGATTGGTTTAGGATTGGAAAATATTTTCAAGCTCTATTGAAATATATTGCACATATTATAAAATGGATGAATTTTAAGTGTACAGTTCATTCTAGCTCTACTGATGGACTTTTAAATTTTATATATATACTAAATATACTATATATATATACACTATATATCATATACTATATATATATAAAACATCATTGTGTACCCTGGGGTTCTCCCATTTCCTTAACACCCATTCTCCATCTTTCTTAATCTTTTGTGCCCTCCACCAACCCTGTTTTCTTCCTCCTTCCCTCTCTTGCTTTATGGTTTGATTGTTTCTAATTTTTCTTATTCATTTGTTTTTTTTTTCTATATTCTTCATATAATTGAGATCATCCCATATTTCTCTTTTTCTTTCTGGCTTCTTTCTGCTAATATGAGGAGTCCTTCTAGCTCCATCCATGCTGCTGCAAATGATATATGTTTGCCCTCCTTAATTGATGCATAATAGCCCATCATGTACAAATACCACATTTTTTTCAGCATTCATCAGTTTTGGGGCATTTGGGTTGTTTTCATATCTTGGCAATCGTAAACAAAACTGCAATAAACATGTGTGTACAGGTGTTCTTTTTAATATGTGTTTTCATGTTCTCTGGGTAGACCCTTAGTAGTGGGATTGCTGGGTTGAATTGTAATTCGACTTTCAAATGTTTGAGGGTCCTCCACACAGTCTTCCATAGTGCTTGGACCATTTGCACTCCCACCAGCTGTGAAACAGAGTTCCTTTTTCTCCACATCTCCGCCAACATTTGTTGTTGCCAGTTTTTTATGGGCCATTTTTACTGGTATAAGATGTTATCTCAGTGTGGTTTTAACTTACATTTCCCTGATTATTAATGATGTGGAGCATTCTTTCATGTGTCTATTGGCCATCTATATTTCCTCTTTGGTGAAGTGTCATTTTAGTTCTTCTCCCCGTTTTTTGACTGGATTTTTTGTTTTGTTTTTGTTGAGTTGTGTGAGCTCTTTGTGGATCTTTGTTATCAAACCCTTATCACTTGACTGGAGAACAAAATTTTTCTTCTAGTCTGTTGGCATTCCAAGCTGCTCCACTTCTCAAGGCTCTTCAAATTTCTTCCATAATTGTTAATGTACAAATCATTTTCCCAAATCTGCTACCTTGCTGCGGCTCCATGTGCTTCCTTTACCAGGCCCACCTTCAGTGACCTCTGACCAAATCCTCCAAGCCTGCCCTCAGCAGTCCCTGGTCACCCCCAGCCTGCCACTCTGACATCTGACTCCACACTGGCTACTTCTCTGTTGGCCACTCTCCCACCATGGGTCCTTGCCACCACCAGATCACTTTTTAGGGGTTTTCCCTGGCAGGACACATGCACCTGTTTTCTCAATCTGCCATTATCGTCTCTTTCCTTTCCTTTTTTTTTTTTTTCCCCTCTCCACATTCCTCTTTTCATATTCGTCCTTTCCCTGCTTCTCATTTTCTCTCCTGGGCCTTTCAGACTCCTCCCACCACATCATTTTGGGGCCCATACAATTTTAACTGTGTCACTAGCCTGTATCAATACTATACATAGTTACTACATTAAGAGTTTTAATTTAACAAATATATTTATAAGTTGATTATCATGGTATGTGGTAGTCAACTAAAACAGTAAATCAGGGAATAAGTTATGATATATTTTTCCATTTATTTTTTCCCATAGTAAATAAGATAGTATTTCCACAGTGAGAAGAAGCATTCATTGATTAATGGTTAAAACCCAAAAATCTGTGGTTATCAAAATTCAGTTCTGAAACATCATATATATATTTATTTATGTATGTATATCTATATATATCATTATATATGTATAGGTCAAACTTCTTTACATCAGAAGCTGTGATCCCTGGAATGTTCATAAAGAACTCATCTTGCTTGGTACACTACTCAATCTTGTTGCTGTTCATTCTCCTTAAACCATCTGTCCTCCTTCCCAAACTTTTGCTCCCTTGATCTTCCAAATTTTGAGTAAGCTCAATCATCTGTGTTGAATCCTTGTTTGTAGAATTTCTAAGTTGACTTTTGGGTTCTTTTTTTACTCTCTATGAATAACCAGAGTCTGCTCCATAACTTAGTCATCATGTTTACCATACAGAAAGTTTATCTTCTGCAATGCATATTTCCTTTAATTCTTTTAACCTTGACAAATATTTTTGATCAATTATAAAATAAATATTAATCATCAGGAATTAATACTTCATAGTACATTTTTTAGAAAATATTTGAAAGACTATAGCTATAAATGCTATAAGTAGAAAATGAAAGGTAAAAAATAAATGTTGAGATTGATTTCTTCATTTAGGCATAGAACAAAGAATAACCTACATTATGACTGCCCATTAAAAAAAATGCTATGCAGCAACATAGTTTACCAACATATTTGATAACCTGTTTCTGTCTCCCCCTTTCTCCATTAAATTGAACTTTCTGAATTATTCATGAGGGCTATTTTAATAGGATAATTTTTTCTTGCAAACGCTGACACTAATACTATGGAATATCTCTAGGTATTCATCTTGGATAAATAAGGCTCCTGGTAACTAGTTTTCTTGATGTTTTACCTTATTCAAATGAACATATATGGAAGTAACTAATGTAGACTATTTTTTTTAACACTTAATGTTTTCAATATGTTTTTTCCCCATATATGTATAGTCTAATATAAGTTTACTCAAGAATTAGCCAGGATGTTGAATTAAATAAAAGTAAAGCAGAAAGTTAACCAATTCTCAGGTGAACTCAGATAAGACATTAAGAGGAAATTTCAAGTCCACATTTTCCAGCTGTGACAGCTCACAATGACTTTGGGATTTGTCCATCCCCCCAAAATACTTTGGACTTATTCATATCTAATCACTCATCTGAATGTATGTATATTAGTTGTCTTTTACTTAGGGTAGTAGGGATTTAGGGGGCTCACAAAATCCACACTGTAAACCAGAATTTCTGTGCATGATTTTCTTTTCTGTAAAGTAAAATTCTAGCAATCATCAGAGGAAGAGAAGTATTCTAGACTAACAGTACCACTTCAAAATGATAGAATTCTCAAAATTTTCATAGAAGATTTCATCAGAATCCTCTATATTTCTATAGATTGTATGATTTAGGCAGTGGATGCATGGAATAATTTGTTTTTCATTGAATTTATTATTATGAGCATCCATATATAGCATTTCCAGTAAACAAGAAAAGTGCTTTGTGGACAATACACATATATATATATAGAGAGAGAGAGAAAGAGAGAGAAATAAAGAGAGATTTAAATATAGACTATGCTATATAGAAAGATTATAATAGATTATAATGTTTATATATAGATATATATTAATACACATATGTTTAATATACATATATAAATATATATTACTTCATGCCACTTTTTTTTAAAGCAAATATCTTAGAATTCCTTTCCAGTTATATATATAAATCTGCTCCAATCTTTCTCTTAAATATTACCACAAATCAATGTTTTTCAGTTACAAGTGTTAATTAAGAAACTAAGTTAAAATTTGGGACTATCATTTTTAACCTGCTCTATTCGAGTAGGACTATGTATTTTAAAGTCTTTAGATCACTTTAATATGCAATACGCCTTCCAAAAAAATCAAAGTTATGTAATAATGCTGAAGACACTGCTGTGTTTAGAGTAATAAAACTATTTTTATTTTAATCATAATGTGAATTAAAAACTATTTTATCTTTAAAAAATTAAATTATAAGAAATTACTCTCCCACCTACCCCCATGCAGCTCTATCTAGCATTTTTAGTACTTTTTCAATAAATCTAAGGAGTCTTTTGAGATACTGAGATTATTGTCACTGTTAGGATGTATCCTGGAGGTCTTTTTCTATCAGAGGAGATGATAGTGAGAGTCTCCCCATGCAGATTAAACTGGTAATTACAGATATGCCCTCAGTGTGCATTTCATCCCACTGCAATCAAATCATACCACTGATGACTACAAGACAGATTTAGAGATTAGAAAGGTTAAAGGTGTGCTCACCTTGCACGGCCCTAATGATCTGTCCTTGGCACACACTGGTTTCTCATTCTCCTTTACAATGATACTGTTACTAACGTTTTATCTTAACTCTTCTAGTGGAGCATTGGGAATGAATGTGCTGAAGATTCAACAATGATTCCTGTAAATGTAAGTAAAGGAGAATAAGATAAACTTTAAGATTCACTTTTTGGAGATATCTTAGAAGACTCCTGTGACCTAATGAGACATTTAAAAATATGATACATTCGCCGAGTCCCAGATGCTCCCAGGCTCGACCCCAGTCTCGCCCCGCCCCCTCCAGTAGGTGGGGTCCGACTCGTGGGCCCAGGGCTCGGTGGCCACTATCATGGCTGCCATGTGCGCGACTCCCTGGGGGCGCGCACCTCACATCTGAGCCCTTTGAAGAAGCAGAGCTGGTTGTGCAGGGGTGAAGGGAGGTCAGGAGGGGCGGGTGGTATGTCCACCACAGTCTCCCCTGGGTTTGCCTTCAACACGAGAGCTCTAATCAGGAGTGATACCTTAAGACAATATCCATCCATAGAAACCAAACCAGTGAGATACTGGTGGAAAGTCCCTTAACATGTGCCACCTGGGCAGGACTCAAGGGGAACAAGGTGAGCACCACACACATTGAACTGGGAGAACCAACAAAATATGACACCTACAATGTCACCGAGGAGATTTGAACAGAAACCTGGCACAGAGAACCTGTCAATAAGGGCACTGCACACCCTCTCTGTTTAGAGGGAAGATACCACGGAAAGCCGGGCATGGTGGCTTGTGCCTGTAATCATCAGCCTGCGAAGCAGCCGGGGCTAGGGAACG
>PVHY01023374.1:0-21055 GCA_004024945.1 Uropsilus gracilis
GCCGGGCATGGTGGCTCGTGCTTGTAAGCTTCAGCCTATGAAGCGGCAGGAGCTAGGGATGGCGGTTCGAGTCCCGCCTGGGGCCCATAGCGAGACCTAGTTCCAAAAAAAAAATAGCTGGGCGTGGTGGCGCGCGCCTGTAATCCCAGCTACCTGGGAAGCTGAGGCTGGGGATTGCTTGAATCTGTGGTACCCCGGGCAACGAGAGCCTGGGGTTCCACGGGCAAAAATAGCAAGACCTAGTCTCAAAAAAAAAAAACCCTAGCAAGAGAGGGCCAGGCATAGTGGTGCCCGTCTTTAATCCCAGCCTCAGGAGGCAGAGGCTAGGAATGCTTGAGTCTACGGGTTCAAGACCCGCCCGGGGCAACATAGTCAGACTTAGTCTCAAAAAAATAGTTGGGCGCTGTGGCACGCGTCTGCAATCCCAGCTACCTGGGAGGCTGAGGCTAGGAATCACCTGAGTCTGAAGGATCAGGACTACTCCATGCAATATAGCGAGACCTACTCTCTTAAAAAAAAGAAAAGAAAGTAAACATTAAGCCAGGAAGGATTCATTGGTGAATTCTAACAAACACATTAAGGATAAAAGAAAATGGATTATTGCCAAAAACAAAACAAAACAGGTATTAACTTTTCAACTCATTTTAGTGAATTACAGAGTCCAAAATCACCCTGACACTAAAATGTCATAAAACATTACTGAAAAAAACAACTCAGTACTGGGATTTCATGGACCTCACTATGTTTGACATTTTTAATTTTCAGAATGTGTTGACTATAATCTTGTTGTTTATGTACCTGTGCTTTCATACATTTTTTTGGCACTCAGCCTGCTGGACAGACATAAAACTGGACACTTCAGTATATTTTGGAAGTGTCAGAATTGGTGAAGAGCTCTTATGAAGCAGTATGCTGTACAATGATGGCCTTCAGTATCCATTAATGCAAACAAAATATAAGAATGTAATTGCCATAGGATTCTAATATGAAAAGGGGACTTAGCTACAAAAACAGTAATGGAAAGAATGATTTATCCTTTTTAATCTCTGAGCGGAAGATGACATAAATTTCCAACTACTTTTCTCTATATAAAGAATTGGGGTATAACTATTTAATACTGAATGGACCAGTATGTAACAATCTCATTCCTCCACTACAACATGGCATTCCACAGAAGTCCTTCTGTTGTGTCAGATACCAGTGTTAAGTAAGACATCTCAGAGCATATAGTCAAAAACAAAATTGATAAACTGGGTTATTCAATTATGTAATGTGTGTATGTGTGTGTAATCAGTAAGAAAAAAAAACAAAAAAAACTCGATAAATCGCTCAAGTTCCTTTCACTGTGATTTGAAAATTATCTTCTTGGGTCCTACTTTTTTAATTAAAAAAAAAGTTCCATTTGTGTTAAGGTTTGCATTTGTATTTAATGTGATGTTTGCTTTTCCTCTGGTCACACCATTTTGAGCATTAACTACAGCACATATACTTAGCAAACTTTATATCTTATTACAAGTGTTTAAACTATTTTTTAAGTCTATATAGTTCAAAAGAGAAAATAAATGAGATGTAAATTAAGAGTAGTGCTGAGAATATGTTCATATTTAATATAAAAACATTTTAATAGCTCACTAGCTTAGCCGCCTCTGAAAACTCTCCGGTTAAGTATAAATTTGAGCAATTAACTACTGTTCTATAAAAAAGGCTATACTGTTAGCAAAATAGAACAATTAGAGTTTAAGAAAAAAAAACAACTATAAATAAAGTTCCCTCATAAATGTAAGTGTAGATATTCTTAACTAAATTTTAGTCAGTAGTCTCATAATCTATAAATAGGCTAATGTAATTCAATAAAACAGAATTCATTCCAGAAATGCAGGCCTGAATTGCATCTCCAAAACCAATCAATGTTGTTTGATATACTAAATTTTTTAAATTTTTTTAAAAAAACAATCTCAGTGAACACAAAATTGGCATCTGACTAAATTCAAAACCCATCCAAGATTTTAAAACTCTTAAAAAAAAACAAAACCTAAAATGGTATGGAACTGACTTAACCTAATAAAGGAAATCTACAAAACAAAACTTTTATCTACAATCATGCTCAATAGTGAAAGAATGAATGCTTTCTCTGAAGAAATAATAAAATAATACAAGAATGTCCCCATACCCATCATACCTATTCAACATGGTAAATGAGAGTTATAAGCAATAAATAAAGAAAAATAGTAGAGAAACTGGCATTAGAAAGGAAAAACACTGTCAAAATTTTCAGTGAAGTGATTATATGTAGACAATCCAAATAAATCAATAAGCCTAAAACAATTAACAAAAAAAGTTTAGGAAATAATAAGATAATAAGATACAAGAATTAAAGCCCAAAAGTCAATTGTCTTTCTATACTAGCAGTAAACTACTCAAGAATAAAATGAAGATAACTTCGTTCTAAATAGCATCATAAAAAATAAAAAAATTAGGCCGGGCACGGTGGCTCGTGCTTGTAAGCTTCAGCCTATGAAGCGGCCGGGGCCAGGGATTGCGGTTCGAGTCCCGCCTGGGGCCCATAGCAAGACCTAGTCCCAAAAAAATAGCTGGGCGTGGTGGCGCGCGCCTGTCATCCCAGCTACCTGGGAAGCTGAGGCTGGGGATTGCTTGAGTCTGTGGTACCCCGGGCAACGAGAGCCTGCGGTTCCATGGGCAAAAATAGCGAGACCTAGTCTCCAAAAAAAAAAAAAAAATTAAAAAAAAAAAATAAATAAAAAAATTTAAGAATAAACTTAGCAAAAGAAAGACTTCTACATCAAAATCAAACATTGCTTAGAGGAATTGAAAGATACATACAAGTTTAAGAAATATGTGCAAAGTTATGCTCATGGACTGGAAGATGCAATACTATGAAGAACGTTCTCACCAAACTGATCTGCAAAACTGGTGCAATCCAAATGAATATCCCAACAAGCCTTTTTTTTTTCCTTTTATAGAAAACAGCAAGCTGATCTTAAATGCAAAGATTGCAGGACAGTCCACACAATTTTGAGAAACAAAGCAGTAATTCTTTTACCATCAGATTTTAATACTTTAAGACAGTGTAATCAAAACAGTATGGCATAGATAGATTAGATTCAGAAAATAATCAGTATACAAGACATACAAATTCTACATACAAATTACAAATTCTAGTGTTTTAGATAAACACTATAGAAAATGAAGACAAGATACACAGTAATAGAAACTACTTGTCATTTCTGACAAAGAACTTGTGTCCAACATATATTTAAAGTACTCATAGTTATATATAAGTACTCAAATGCAGTAAGAAAATAATTAGAAAGGAGAAAGATTTAGATGACACTGAAATAGACATGAATGAGCAAACGGAAAATGTTTAACCTCTTTAGTTTATAGAAATGCAAAATGAAACCAAACATGATGTAACTTCACACAAAGTAAAATGACTAAAAAAAAACAGGCAATAACAAGTGACACGATGTAGAGAAGTTTTAAACTCTCATAAACAGAACTGTAAAATAGTATAGCCTCATTAGAAAAACAGTTCGGAAGTGTCTTTAAACGCTAAATGGAGGCCGGGCACGGTGGCTCGTGCTTGTAAGGTTCAGCCTATGACGCGGCAGGGGCTAGGGATCGCGGTTGGAGTCCCACCTGGGGCCCGTAGCGAGACCTAATTCCAAAAAAATAGCTGGGCGTGGTGGCGCGAGCCTGTAATCCCAGCTACCTGGGAAGCTGAGGCTGGGGACTGCTTGAGTCTGTGGTACCCCGGGCAACGTGAGCCTGCGGGTCCATGGGCAAAAATAGCCTAGTCTCAAAAAAGAAAAAAAAAAGCTAAATGGATATCTTATGACCCATGTATTCTGCAATAAGGAATCTACAAGAGAAATGAAAACATACAATGATATGTACATGAATGATTTTAGCAGCATATATTAACAATAGCCAAAAGGGAAAACATTCAACCTTTTGCCAATTTTTGAATGGAGAAACAAAATTGTGAAATATCTAAAAAATTGGGTAATATTCAGCTCTAAAACAGTAATGAAATACTGAAAGGTGCTACCACAGAGGTAAACTTCAGAAAAATTCTAAATGGAGGCTAAATTCAATATAAACAGATATATGATTCCACTTACATTAATATCCACAAAAGCCTAGTTTAAGAAATGAGATCAGTTATAGTATATGTGTCTGGGGAGGGAACAGGACTGACTATGTACAGGCTTGAGGATAAATTTAGAAATAATGAAATTTAAGGCCGGGCACGGTGGCTCGTGCTTGTAAGCTTCAGCCTATGAAGCAGCCGGGGCTAGGGATCACGGTTCGAGTCCCGCCTGGGGCCCGTAGCGAGACCTAGTTCCAAAAAAATAGCTGGGCGTGGCGGTGCGCGCCTGTAATCCCAGCTACCTGGGAAGCTGGGGTTGGGGATTGCTTGAGTCTGTGGTACCCTGGGCAATGAGAGCCTGCGGTTCCACAGGCAAAAATAGCAAGACCTAGTCTCAAAAAAAAAAAAAAAAAAAAAGAAATAATGAAATTTCCTAATAATTAGATTGCGGTAAAATAATAGAGGGTTATTCCTCCCCAGCTTGGTGACTAAGTTGAATTGGGGTTGCACCATGTTTGCAGTGTTGAGCAAAGACACAGAGGAGAAGAAATCACCCTAGAAGAGATGGGAGGCAGGCAAAGCATTGTGGCCTGGGGTCAAAAAAAGCAAAGTGGTGTTGTCAAAGGAAGAAGGGGAAAGGGCTACCACAGGCCACCATTAGGCTTGCCTCAGGAACAGTGGTGGGCTACATATCCTCCCTCCCCCCCCCCCCATTGGTAAAGGCCATGAGCTTCTAACAGGGAACAGAATCTTGGGATCTGTGTAAGCTGACTGCATTTAAAGAAGTTTGAAAAGCTTAGAAAGCCTAGACATTATGCCTCTCTCTCCCTCTTCCTCTTCCTCTCCCCCCCACCCCTCTCTCTCTCTCCCTCCCTCCTTCATTTATTTATTTATTCATTTATTTATTTGAGACTAGGTCTCGCTATTTTTGCCCGTGGAACCGCAGACTCCCGCTGACTCATGTTGCCTGGGGTACCACAGACTCAAGCAATCCCCAGCCTCAGCAACCCAGGAAGCTGGGACTACAGGCTTGCACCACCAGGCCCAGCTATTTTTTGGGACTAGGTCTCACTGTGTTGCCCCGAGCGGGAATCAAACCACGATCCCTAGTCCCAGCAGCTTCATAGGCTGAAGCTTACAGGCACGAGCCACCATGCCTGGCTTCCTGTGCGACTTTAAATTGAAAGACTTAAACTGGACTGTGTCCTGTGAAAACCAGGGTTCCCGCCTGTCTTGGGGACTCTTTGCTTGTTTACCTGTTTACTATGTAAATACATTTAGTTTGGTCACTTTAAGAACCTGGTCTGGCTTTGAAACTGCAAAGAGAACTGCAGGTAGGGAAAGAGCTTGAGACAAGTGTAAGCTATAGATTCAAAAGTAAGGTTATTTTTCCTCTGGTTTGGAAGCTTGGCTGGTTTGGAGACTTCATGCCTCTTGAGACCCGATTTCAACAACTGTAGGCTAAACAAATTTACCAAAAATATATGAGTTCTGTAAGATACAAAGCATCATTTATATAACAAATGATATATTTTGATACTGCATAAAAATAACCAAACCAAAAAATTTAAATTAAAAATTCAACATGTACATTTTTAAAATGTATCTGCAATCTCTTTTTATAATTTTTAAATTGATTGTACACATATATATTTTTTACATTGTTGTCTATCCCAAGGTTCTCCTACCTTAACACCCGTGACTCATCTTAATCCCTTGTGCCCATCCCTCCCCCAATTTTTCCTTCCTCCCCCTCTCTTGCTCTATGCTTCTGTATCTGCAATCTCAATAATCTCAATAGCAGGTTGAAAAGAATGATGGCATTTGAAGTCTGGTCAACAGAAATTACCCAATTTAACAACAGAACAATTTTTAAAAGCTGCCTAAGGACATATGGGGCAATATCAAAATGTCTCAGGAATGTCTGTAATGAAAACTGCTGAACTTTCCAAATCTGATAAAAGATAACCACCACCACCATGCCCGGCCTTTTGGCTCTTAAAAGCAGATATCATAGCAATGTATTGGGCTTCAAAATACATATATACATTGCAACTATTTAAAAAATCAGTAAAGGGAGTATAAAGAGACCTATATGAATACAAAACTTTTGTTTTAGGGCTGGGCATGGTGGCGCATGCCTATAGATGGCAGCCTAGGAAGCCATGGCCGGGGCCAGGGATCGCAGTTCGAGTCCCGCCTGGGGTACATAGCGAGACCTAATCCCAATAAAATAGCTGGGCGAAGTGGTGCGCTCCTGTAATCCCAGCTACCTGGGAAGCTGAGGCTGGGGACTGTTTGAGTCTGTGATACCCCGGGCAACGTGAGTCTGCGGTTTCACAGGCAAAAATAGTGAGACCTAGTCTCAAAGAAAAAAAAAAAAGAATAGTGATGGTAGGGATGTGGAAAAAAGGGAAAAGAAACACTTCTACACTGCTGGCAGGAATTGGGAATGCAAACTGGTTCAGCCACTATAGAAAACTGTTTGGAGGCCCCTCAAACTACTGAAAAGGAACTACCCTTGAGCCAGCAATCCCACTTAAAAAGAATCTACCAAAAAGATACCAAAACACTAATTCAAAAGGACACTTGTACTCCTATGTTTATCGCAGCACTATTTACAATAGCCAAGATATGGAAACAACCCCAACACCCCTAAACAGACAAATGGATCAAAAAGTTGTGGTATATTTACACAAAAATGATAAAATCATGCCATTTACATTAAATCATGCCATTTGCAACAACATGGATGGAGATGGAAGGAATTGTGCTAGCTGAAATTACTTGGAAGGAAAAAGAAAAATACCAGATGGTTTCACTTATATGTGGAATTTAGGTATGTCCAGAAAAAGGCCAAGAAATGGTAAAAGCTAACAAGCTGACTATAGAGATAAAACATTCAGCAAAGGGGTGGGGGTGAAATGGGAAGAAAGAACACAGGGGAAAATGGTTATAGGTCATGGGTTATATGGTGGCAGGAGAAACACGGGGACTACAACAATGTAAAACAAATTAATTAAAAAATAAAACCTGCACCCTGACAGTGCTGTGAAGAGGAAGAGAAAATCAAAATTAATACCAGGTCTATAGTCCCAAGAGATAAAAGCCTACATACATATAAACTGGGATCACCCACTGTTAGAAACCATATCTGGGGAGTAAAAACAAAGTTTTAGCCCTGGAAGAAGAGTAATACATCTTAGGAATAGCATAACATCTGAAGATGAAGAAGACATTACTAGATATTGTAAAATAAGAATACACAGGGGAAAGCTAAAGGAGTCAGACCCTCTCCAGGGAGCAGCACAAAGGGGGAAATTCAATAACAAGCAGAGGCCCAAAAGCAAAGCATCATTACAGATTTGAAGCCTGCTATCCATAGGAACAAGAATAAAAATCATCCCATCCTGACTAGTTTGAAACAAAATTCTACGTTAAGAAACTTGATAAAATAGCCAGGTGTGGTGGCACGAGTCTGTAATGTGTTTGGAGGCAAAGAGGCCAAGGATTGCTTGAGTTCATGGGTTCAAGACTACCCTGGGCAACATAGGGAGACTTGGTCTCAAAAAATGCAGCCAGGCATGGTGAGGGCACTTGTAATCCCAGCTACCTGGGAGGCTGAGGCTGGGGATCACTTGAGTCCGTGAGATCCCGACTACTCCAGGGCAACATAGCGAGACCTAGGCTGAAAAAAAAAAGAAAAGAAACTTGACAAAATAAAGGTGTATTTTTCTTGAAGAATAAACAAATATTTACTTAAGCATCTACTTTATATAATATGCCTTTTAACAAAAATTATGATAACACACCTGGTTCAGCCATGCTGCTCGGCCCTGAGCCCCTGGCTGCCCAGCCTGCCACACTCCTTTTGGGGTTCGGGGAGTACAAGGTAAGGGAGGCCCTGCCGCATGCTAGGGCAGCAGGGAGCAGCTGGGGGTGCCTCTGAGGAACCTTACCACGAGATGGCCCGGGAAGGCGGGGGTAATCCTGCCCACACGCCCAGTTCAGCCATGCTGCCAGGCCCTGAGCCCCATCCCCTGGCGGGGGAGGGCTGGCAGGGGGTTGTGGGTGGTAGGGGTCATTTCCTCTGGTCTTCTCCAAATTCAGTCAAACATCACCAGAAGCAACTAAATCAGCGACTCAAGGGCAGTTGCACACGAATACAGAGGTGAAAAACAAGGAAGTATTCTGGAACAACGAACATGTCAGATCCATGGGACACAGGACTATAAGATTGATTATAGAGACAAACTACCTCAGAAATACAAACACTGAGATCTCCAACGATGGGAATGGAATTTCCTGTTCAGAGATGCCTTCAACATAATCAAAGGACCCTTCCAGTTTAAGAAGTAAGGAAAGCCACAGAGACGGGCAGTAGCCACAAGGACAAAATGGACCAACCATCTGCCAGGGACCATCTAGATCAAAAAAATGGGTGCACAAACTTTGGCCAGGAGAAACGCTCCCAACACCAGCAACCAGAAGTACGAAACAAAGAAGGCCAAAATACAACAGAAGATGGGTCAGAGCAGCTAACCAGAAAGAAGGAGGAGGCACTGAAAGAACACAATCATGTGTGAACTGGTGGCCAGCAGCAAAAAGACACTTGGAAAACTAAGCACAGGCCAATTGTCCCAGGAAACCATGTCCACATTGGACAAAAAGACATTGCTACAGGAAAGAAGGGGAAGAACCAAAGGGACTAAAAATTAAACAATAAAAGGCAGTGAAAGAAGAGATGGAGAGGCCGGGCACCGTGGCTCGTGCTTGCAAGCTTCAGCCTATGAAGCAGCCAGGGTTAGGGATCGCCGTTCAAGTCCTGTCTGGGGCCCGTAGTGAGACCTAGTTCAAAAAAAGAAAGAAAAAAAAATAGCTGGGCGTGGTGGCACGCCTGTAATCCCAGCTACCTGGGAAGCTGAGGCTGGGGATTGCTTGAGTCTGTGGTACCCCAGGCAACGAGAGCCTGCGGTTCCATGGGCAAAAATAGCGAGACCTAGTCTCAAAAAAAAAAAAAGAAGAGATGGAGAGAGCAGGGGGGTGGGATGGGGGAGGGGGAAGGAACACCCAAAAGGCAAATGTAAACAAAACTTATTCAATAAAAATGTATATTATCTTTTAAAAATTATGATATTTATATAAACAAAGGGCAAAATGTCTGGGGGGGAATGCATTTTTCAAAACCTGACTCTGAAATATAAGTTGGGGAACAAAGAATTTTAAATTACTAGTACATTAAAAAGATAAACAATGGCCGGGCATGGTGGCGCGTGCTTGTAAGCGACAGCTTATGGAGTCATGGCGGGGTCTGGAGATCGCAGTTCAAGTCCCACCCGGCAACACAGCAAGACCTAGTCCCAAAAAATAGCTGGGAGTGGTGGTACGCACCTGTAATCCTAGCTACCTGTGAAGCTGAGGCTGGGGATTGCTTGAGTCCATGGTACCATGGGCAATGTGAGCCTGCAGTTCCCCAGGCAAAAATAGTGAGACCTAGTCTCAAAAAATATAATATATATATAAATATATATTCAACAAATTCTGGAGCACCAAGATATATGAAGCAATTACTAATAGTAATTGAAACTATCAATAAAAACACAATAACATTATGGGTTTTTACTACTCTACTTATAATAATGGCCAGAACAACAACACAGAACATATGGAAACAAGTAATAATGGGCTTATCTGATAGAACACTCGACCTCTCCCCTCCCCCAAAACAGTAGCATAAACATTTTATCAAGTACACATGAACATTCTCAAGATTAGACCACATGTTGGGACATAAATCAATCATCAATAAACTGGAGATTAAAATAACAAAAAGCATTCTTCTGATGCTATAAAGCTAGAAATCAATTACTAAAGTAAAACCAAAAGAAAACAAACTCATGAAGTACAAGTAACATGCAGCTTAATAACCACTAGTTCTATTAGAGAAATAGTAAAGAGCAAACTGAGTGAATGACAGCCTGAATGAACTCTATCCCCTGATGTTACAGACTTCACCACTCCAACACCCAAACCACTCCCCCATTACCAGCTCAGTATGGAAGATCTCAGCCAAGAATTACAAAGCCCAGCATATCACAATCCTGATTTCCTAAAGCGAGGAACCACTGGGAACTAGAGGACTGAGCTAAACAGTAGATTTTCACTTATAATTTAACTTATTAATGCTCTTGCTCTCTTGTTTTTTCCAACTTTGACCTGTACCTTAGTACTGCTAGGAGACATTTATAAGAGAAACACATAGAGACACTTGGAACAAATATTTGAAAGATATTAATGAGAGACATGTGGGTTCTACCTGGTTCTTGGCAAAGACAATTGCAGCCACTATCTTAATGTGGTATTATTTTGAATTTTGACTCACTCCTGTCCCAGTTCTTTGGGACCTGCCTAGCTTCCTCCTGATAGTTCCCCTCCAGAAGATAACTTAGATTTGTGCCAAGCTTCAATAGTCCCACTTCAATTCAGGGCTGTTTCTGAACATTTGCAGACAAGAGAATTGGTAATTGTTGGAGTTTCAATGAGAATCTGTTACTTGAAACCCTTTCTTCTTTCTCTTTATATATACCAATTATATTAAAAAATCATTACCCTAAAATTCTGTTACCTTTACTTTTTTGCATGCAGATGGCTGAATACTTTTTAGAGCTTGTACCCCCTCAACAGCATGCGGTTCTTGGGTATTCCTTGGTCATACAACAGCTCAAGGAAAAAAATTAATGTAGAGATTTTTTAAAAACCTATAATTTAATGAAAATGAAGACACATGGTACCAGAATATATGGATGCAGCTAGGAGGAAATATACTTGCAATAAAGGCCCAAAAAAGAAAAAAAATCCCAAATTAACAATTTACTCTTATACACAAAGTAAATTTAAAAAGAAATCATAAATTAGTAGAAGGCAGGGAACTAGAGCAAATATAAGTGAAATAGCAAAATGACCAGGAAAAAAGCAATGAAACTAAGAGTTGGTTCTTCAAAAAGATAAAATCAATTAACCTTCACTAATGAAGAAAATATGGTTGCTTTGCTGGTGCGAGCTTTATTGTAATATCAACAGAAAGGGGGGAGGGTGTTATACTGCCAAAATACAAACAACAATGCAAACCAACAATATCTGAAAAATAAGAAAATAAACAAGCCAGGCATGGTGGTGCGTGCCTGTAATCCAAGCTACTTGGGAGGCTGAGGCTAGGAATCACTTGAGTCCGTGGGTTCGAGACAACACTGGGTAACATAATGAGACCTAGTCTCTAAAAAAATAAACAAATAAATAAAAAGTAAAAAGTAAATAAACAAGCAGTGAAAACTTTAATAGAATTAGAATCAAGGAGAAATGAAGGCCAGGCACGGTGGCTCATGCCTGTAAGCTTCAGCCTATGAAGCAGCGGGAGCCAGGGATCACGGTTCGAGTCCTACCTGGGGCCTGTAGCAGACCTAGTTCCAAAAAAATAGCCGGGCGTGGTGGCGTGCGCCTGTAATCCCAGCTACCTGGGAAGCTGAGGCTGGGTTGCTTGAGTCTGTGGTACCCTGGGCAACAAGAGCCTGGAGTTCCACGGGCAAAAATAGCGAGACCGCCGGGCACGGTGGCTCGTGCCTGTAAGCTTCAGCCTATGAAGCGGCCGGGGCTAAGGGATCGCAGTTCGAGTCCCGCCTGGGGCCCGTAGCAAGACCTAGTTCCAAAAAAGTAGCTGGATGTGGCGGTGCGTGCCTGTAGTCCCAGCTACTCGGGAAGCTGAGGTTGGGGATTGCTTGAGTCTGTGGTACCCCGGGCAACAAAAGCCTGCTGTTCCATGGGCAAAAATAGCGAGACCTGGTCTCAAAAAAAAAAAAAGAATCAAGGAGAAATGAGTCTACAATATACATGAAAACAAATTCAATAACCTTGAGAAATGGACAAATGTCTAGAACAATAAAGTTTACCAAGACTAAACCAGATAGAAATATAAATCCCACCCACCCATCCATCTATCCAATTTTTGAGACAATTTTTGAGACTAGGTCTTGCCCAATTCTGTGGACTCAAGCAATTCCACCCGGTGTGCATTTTCAAGACCAAGCCTCACTACGTTGCCAGGGCTACTCTCAAACCCATGAACTCAAGTGATGCCTGGCCTCTTACCTTCCAGCGCTTGAATTACAGGCTCATGCCACCATGCCCGGCAAAATATAAATTTTAAATAAACCAACCACAATTATGGAAATTGAAACAATTAAAAATTTCACCAAGAAATGAAAGTCAAAGACCAGATGGCTTTATAAGTGCATTTTAATCAAACCTTTAAATAACTGATGCCTACTTTACTCAATTATTAAAAAATCCAAAAAGAGATAATACTTCCTAACACATTCCACAATGCCACCCCATCATTACTCTAGTATCAAGACCTAACAATACAGCACATAAAACAATGAAAGTACAAAGTAGTATCTCTGGTGAATACTGATGCAAAAATTCTCAAAAGTTTTACTCCACTAGATTAAAATGTGCATGAAAAATTCAACATACTTTCATTAAAACTCATAAAATTGAGTTTTATTTTTATTTTATTTGAAAAATAGAATGGATCACTTCTTGGCCTTTTGGCTAAGATCAAGTGAAAAATAGAATGGAAAGCACTAAACCTAATATATTTGTAAAAGACCTATAACTAACAAAACTGGAAAAGCATGGCCTTACCATCTACATTATTCAACATTGTACTGGAAAGCATATTAGTTCAACTAAGGAAGAAAAACAACTAGGCTCTTCTTGAAAAGGAAGAAATTAAAAAGGCCTCTATTTGCCAAAAACATTATTGTCTATCTGGAAAATCTTGATCTACAAAAAAACCTCTTAGAACTAAAAAGTAAGTTTACCAAGGTTGCAAACACAAAATAAACAAAAGCTAACCATATTTCTAATTTATAATAGCACCCCCCCAAAAAAGATTGCCTGTATGTATATGAAGCACAGCACTATTTACAATAGCCAGGATATGGAAACAACCCAAATACCCCAAAAGAGACAAATGGATCAAAAGTTGTAGTATATTGGCATGGGGGGCTGGGTACCTCTGCCAGGGTCTTGGGCTAGCAGTGGGGATTAGTAGTTTCTGCCTTACAGGCCCAACTGTAGTCCCAGTTGTGTCAGAGGTGAGAGCTGAAAGTTCTCTTGAACAGCCTGGGCCCAGGGGAGGGCCCCCAGCACACCCCCTGTCATGGCCTAGGCTGCTGGCAGGGGTGAGGGTAGGGCGAATCCTGTCCTACCAGGGTCTCAGGGTCTAGAGTCAAGAGATCTAGGGCAGGAGGATCAAACCTCTGCCCTTCTGTAGGGGGAAAATAGGGGTTGGGTAGTCTCTGATGGGGGTCCTGGGCCAGGAGAGGGGGTTAGTAGGCTCTGCCTTCCAAATTCAATCCTGAGCCTAGTCAGGTCAGAGGTGGTCACTGAAGTTTGCTGGTGGGTGTGAGGACAGGGTGAATCCTGTCTATGCTACCAGGGTCTCAAGGTCTAGGGGTCTCGGGCTGGGAGAGCCAGCCTCTGCCTCCATGTGGGCTGGGGGCAGGGGCTGGGTACCTCTGCCAGGGCATGGGCTGGGGGGAGGGTCCCCTCTGGTTTACTCCCACTTCAATCAGATCTACACTAGGAATCAGAAAAGCTACACTCAGCTATAGACATATAGGAGAGGAGAGGAACAAATAACAGCCTTGTCACCTGGGGAGGACAAAACAGGGAATGGTCAGAACCACAAGAGACAATATTGTGAGACTAGCTATTGTGATAACCTTTCACGGAGCTCCACCTACAACGTTTCAAGGCTGGGGAACCAAATTCCTGGTCTAGAGATGTGTGCAAAGTGAGCGAGGCTCCCTCCTTTACCATCAACGGGGAGGAAAGTCTCAGAGATGTGGCTGTGGCTCATGGAAGTACTGTAGATCACAAGAAAGGAGAGGAGCTGGACCAACCAAGTGCTGGAGTGTGCCCCCACCAGGAAACTTCTCCACTGCCAGGGGCTGGGAGTTGGATTCCCAACACCAGACACCAGAACTATAAGGCTCAGAAGCAGCACCATGTGACAAACATTGGAATGAAGGAGAAAGCCAGCATGAAGAGGCACAGAAACCAGTGAAAACATGGGTCTGAAGAAAAGGAGACTATCTCTACCATAGGAAGCACCACAATAAAGGAGAATGGAGAATCACATAACACGTATGCTTTACAAGAGGTTCCTGATGTGCTTCACCTGGCTACCCACCTCAAAGTTACTCCTGGAGATCTGAGCAGCCTGGTTAACTGTGTTCCAGGAGTATTAGGTCCTCAGTCAGGAAAAAGGAAATTATTTCAGAAAAAGAGAACAATGGGCCAAGCATCAACCAATGATTTGCAGTAAGGGAAGAGTTGGAGTAACTGGAGGGGACAAAGGGAGAACATAGTGGTGGTATAGGGGTGCAATATTGAGAGGAGGGCCATACCTAAGGAGAATAATAACACACACATATATAAGTGAGGCCATCTAGGATTTATCTTTTTCTTTCTGGCTCATTTCGGCTAGCATAATTCCTACCAGCTCCATCCATGTTGCCACAAATGACATGTGTTTCTCTTTTTTCTTTAATTCTTTTTATTCATTTTTTAAATTTCTTACAACATCAGGAAATGGTTGTTGGAATGCCTTTCCTTCCCCCTGTCACCCCCTCTGTTCACTCAGTCTGCTCTCTCCTTGTTGTTTGTTCATCTATGTTAAGTCCATTGGTCTCTTACTTTTCTGTGGCTGTATCCAAGCCGTGTTGGTAGGTTTTCAGTCTTAACTTTGTCGTGGGCAGCCAGTTTGTGTTCATTTGAAATCTATCAGTGTCTTCTCATTGCTGGCTGACAAGACAATTTTTGTACTGACAGTGCTGGGAGTTGGGTCCCCAACACCCAACGTCAGGTGCCAGAACTGTAAGGCATGGAAGCAGCACCATGTGACAGTCATTGGAATGGAGTAGACAGCCAGTATTGAAATCGGGTAACAAAACAAACAAAACACGGTACTTACTTTCTCATTACTGTGTTCTCCAATCGGTTCTCTATGCTGTTTGCCTTTTCTCCTTATTGCTCTACCCTCTGATTTCCACATTGTTTTAATTTTCAAGTCCAAAACAGCCAATGATGCTGAACCTCTTTCTCTAATTTGAAATCTCAATATTATGTAAAATAAAAACCTTTTTCCAATTTTTTGTATTCTAAATACTAGTAACTTTTAAGATGTAGTTTACAAATAAGTTCTGTCACACTGTAGCTCCTCTTTACATCTTTTTTTTTTTTTTTTTTTTTTTTTTTTTTTTTTTTTTTTTTTTTTTTTTTGGAGACTAGGTCTCGCTATTTTTGCCCATGGAACCGCAGGCTCTCGTTGCCTGGGGTACCACGGAGGACTCAAGCAATCCCCAGCCTCAGCTTCCCAGGTAGCTGGGATTACAGGCACGCACCACCAGGCCCAGCTATTTTTTTTGGAACTAGGTCTCGCTACGGGCCCCAGGCGGGACTCAAACCACGATCCCTAGCCCTGGCCGCTTCATAGGCTGAAGCTTACAGGCACGAGCCACCGTGCCCAGCCCTCTTTACATCTTCTTAACAGTGTTTGATAGTCAGAAATTTTAATTTTCAGAGGTTAATCCTATTTTTCTGTATACAGACCATAGTTTATGAACTTCTTACCTAAGATACTAAAAATTTTCTTCTAGAAGTTTTATAGTTTAGTTTGTAAGTTGTCAGCTTGCTTTTATCTAGGGTGGTAAAATTCAGGACTGAGGTGCAAGTTCATTTCCTTCTTGTTTTTGAAAGTCTTGCTTTCACTAATGAACCGATTTTCTTCCACTGTCAGATGTCAGCTGGGTATAATCATGACTGCCTATCCTATCAATACAGGACTGTGTTGCTTATTATCGGTATATAGTAGGCCTCAATCATAGGTAGAATGGCACAAGATTGTTTTAGCTATTCTAGAACCTCTTTCCATATAAATTTTAGAATGTCTGTCTATATCTGTCAATACATACTAAGACTTAAATAAAAATTCCATTAAGCCTGTATCACTTTGGGGACAGCTGAGGTTTATCATAAAAAGTACATATCTTCAATTATTTACTTTATAAACATCTTCAAAGTTTTAGGTCCTCCATATTTTTTATCAGTATTCAGTAATTACAAATACAGATCCTTCGCATGTTAAATTTATAGCTATGGCTGGATGGAGTGGCATGTACCTGTAATCCCAGCTACCTGAAAGGCTGAGGCTAGGGATCACTTGAGTCCACAGGTTCGGGACTACCCCAGGCAACAGAGTGAGACCTAGATCTAAAAATAAAATAAAATTATAGCTATGTATTTTAATTCCTTGAAATAGCTATAGATGCATTTATAAATTCTGTTTTCACATATTCATTGACAGCATACAGAAATGTGGCTGATTTTTGTATGCTGATTTTGTATATTGATCTTGTAGCCTACAAGGTTCCAAAAAGTTGTTAATCCTAGTACTTTTGTGGGCTTTTCTTTTAAGATCTCTTGAGCTTTTGTATATACACAAAGACGTCACCTGGAGATAAGGAAAAAACTATATAAATGTGATACTTTCGCTTTCTTCACTTTCCACAATGGCTCAAATTTATTACTATGTTGAATATGGGAGTCCAAACCCTATGAGTATTTAGTCTTTCATCAATATATATATTAGTTGTGGGATTTTTATGGGTGTTCTTTTATCAAGTTAAGGAAATTAGTCATACCATATATTTCTCAATTTCTGAGAACTATCATGAATGGGTTCAAGACTACCTTGGGCACCATAGCAAGAACTACTCTCAAAAAAAAAAAAGACTAAGTCTCACTATAGCCCCACGGTAGCCCCAAATCCGTGGACTCAAGTGATACCTAGCCTCAGCCTCCCAGGCAGCTGGGATTACAGGCATGCACCACCACGATTGACTATTTTTTTTAGAGACTAGGTGTCACTATGTTGCCCAGGGTAGACTTGAACCCGTGGACTCAAGCTATCCCTGGTTTCAGCCTCCCACCACTGGGATTATAGGCATACACCACTGTGCCTGGCAGGGATGGATATTATTACATAATCATATGGATCAATAGCTCAGGAAGATACAGTGTATGTGTGTGTCTGTGTGTGTGCAGCATATAACAAACCTAAAAACAGATATTGGTCAAAACACAATAGTAGTAGGGGTGTTCACCACATGTCATCAATGAACAGATCTACCAGAGAAAATCAACAAGGAGGCCAGGCACGGTGGCTCGTGCTTGTAAGCTTCAGCCTATGAAGCGGCCGGGGCTAGGGATCGCGGTTCGAGTCCCGCCTGGGGCCTATAGCAAGACCTAGTTCCAAAAAAAATAGCTGGGCGTGGTGGTGCGCGCCTGTCATCCCAACTACCTGGGAAGCTGAGGCTGGGGATTGCTTGAGTATGTGGTACCCCAGGCAACGAGAGCCTGCGGTTCCACTGGCAAAAATAGTGAGACCTAGTCTCAAAAAAAAAAAAAAAAGACTACCCCAGATCTAGTCTCAAAAATAGCTGGGTGTGGTGGCGTGACCTAGTCTCAAAAGGAGGGGGAAAGGGGAGGGGAGGGGACAGAAGAGAAATTTCAGAAGTAAGAAAATTACCATGGAATGTGAACAATTACTTATTGATGAAAGCGTTGATTCAACATGAAATCACAGTAATACTGAATGCATATGCACCTAACAGAGCTTCATTAGGCATGAAACAAAGACATAATAAACGTTGCCATTTATACTTAAAATTTTCAACATTTCTCTGTGAGTATTAGAATTAACAGGCCAAAAATCAGCAAGGTATGTGCAAACCCTACCTGTTTACCAAAAACAACACCTCTAGCACTTCTAGTATAAGATGCACTTTCTACCCAGTGAAATCATCTTAATGGCTTAAGTATTCCGACTATGCAAAGGTAGCACAATCATCAGTTTTCTAAAAACAGGCCCATATGAATGACTATATGGGGTTTTATTGTCACTTAACTGCTTAACTGTCCTTCCTGTAGAGCGGTATGAATGACAAAGAAAAGCTCCTATACAGTATTAATTTATTACTTAAGGAAAAAAACAATCATATCAAGAGATAACAAAACTTTAATACAGACTAACAATCTTGACTGGGGTACATTAGAGAATAAAATAACCAAGTCATTAAAAATCTAAGTCAATTAGCCAAAATATTTTTGATGAATGGAACAAGTTACCCTAGGAATAACAGTGTAATCCTAGTCTATAATTAATATCAATAATAGGATTCATTATCTCAATTTTGAATCAAGATATTCCAATAATACAACTGCTATTACTGACTAATTTGTTCAACAATTAAAGAAAGTTTCATGTGATCTGACCTCAGGCAGGAGTAAATTATATTTTATATTTTTCCTTCACTATAGTAGAACATATAAAATTTTTTAGAAGAGATAATTTTATTTTATTTATTTATTTACTTATTTTATTTTTTGGAGACTAGATCTTGCTATTTTTGCCCGTGGAACCGCAGGCTCACGTTGCCCCCGGGGTACCACAGACTAAAGCAATCCCCGCCCTCAGCTTCCCAGGTAGCTGGGATTACAGGCATGCACCACCACGCCCAGCTGTTTTTTGGAACTAGGTCTCCCTACAGGTCCCAGGCAGGACTCGAACCACGATCCCTAGCCCCGACCGCTTCATAGGCTGAAGCTTATAGGCAGGAGTCACCATGCCTGGCTTAGAAGAGATAATTTTAATCTAAATTTTAATAACCCTACAAAAACAGGGTTTGGTAGGGTGGCAAATAGTAGCCAATAGTAGACAATCACATTGTCTACTAAATCTCTGATAAAAAGGTTTGACTCCTAAGATGTTCATAATTAATTTTTTGTTATTACGAACCTAACATTCCTTACATTAATAGATCAAAAAGTATTAGGCTACATGTAATTCCATAAAAGACCAAACACTACTGGTCCTGAAGATCTACATGCCAAGGCTGGGCACAGTGGCGCGTGCTTGTAAGCAGCAGTCTAGGAAGCCGCAGCTGAAATCAGGGATCACGGTTTGAGTCCCACCCGGGGCACGTAGAAAGACCTAGTTACAAAAAAATAGGTAGGCGTGGTGGCATGCACCTGTAATCCTAGCTAACTGGGAAGCTGAAGCTAGGGATTGCTTGAGTCTGTGGTACCCCAGGCAACGTAAGCCTGCGGTTCCATGGGCAAAAATAGCAAGACCTAGTCTGAAAAAAAAAAAATCTACACGCCAACTGACTGTCCATGCCATTGTTGGGGTACAAAAATAGACAACCATCCCATATCCCTCTCAGGCTGAACAACCAAAATAGCATCAGATGAGTTAGCAAAGGATGAACTATCAATTTAATAATGCACAGAGAATTCATATGGCTGTAAATACTAAATAATGTAGTGACACAATATTTATCCTGTGTTTTAGGACCTGGTTCATCAAGGACAGAGAAGGGGAGATTTCACATGACACAAGGAAAAGGTGACCTCATCCTTACTGTGAAAAGTAAAGATGAGATTCTTAGACAAAGAGAATATGATTACTGATAAACCTAAAACTGGATGAGTACCCCAAACTACTTTCTCCTGGGTCATGAAAGGGAGGGCAGCGATTGTTTTTCCTTTAAGGAAAAATGCAGGGCAAGATGATCATATTTACATTAGGGAAAAGCTAAGGACTTAGGCAAAAACTGAAACTTTTCCTAGCCTTCAGGGACCTCACTACTCTCAACTTAAATGGGTTAAACTGGGACCCAAAACTAGCAAAGTAAGAAACCTAAACCTGGGGTAGAGAAGCCAATAGCTAAACTGGTACTCTCTGGGTTTTTCCCACCTTACCCATCCACGCACAATTGCAAGACAGTAACGATACAATTCAAACAATAACAAGATGTATTAATAAACAAGGAAAATAAGAGTCACTGAGGTCATGAGTAGCCAGTTAGCCATCTAGTCTCCAAAGTCCCAAAAACACTTCCAAGATGGTTTCCTCTTACACCCCAAACATGAAGTCGGCATTTACACAAAGTCCAGTTTTCCAACAGACACAAATTCCCTAGTTTTCCCAGTTTTCAGGTGTCCCAGGGGTATCATCTGGGCCCCAGGGCTGAGGAGTCATGCTCCCTGGATAGCACCTGGACCTACTGCCCACACCACTTCTCTCTGGGCTCCCCAAGGGCAAGCCCCCACAGTACAGGAGCACCATAAGGCAAGGGCTGGAGCCTCTCCCTTGGAGGGTGCTGCAGGCCCCAGAGTGCACTTAGGAACATACCATGTAGGCTGCAGCCCCTGAATGAAGTGAGACACCCAGTTATAGTCCCCAGTTAAAATGGTAATAGACTACCCAGGGTTCACAGGGTCCTGATTGACCGGTCATTCACCTATCAAGATGATAGGTCGACTTTGGTTCTACTGAGAAAAGCCTATGATTCTTTTGTGGAGAGTCAAATCAAACTAATTCATTAAAGAATAATTATCACTATTAATGTCATCAGTATATTTACCACAGCTCCCAATCCCCGCCTTCACTTTAGCTCTAACAATATGCAATATGTTATATGCATTCACGGCCATAAACCATTAGCCTAGGCATATTATTTATATTAGCTATATCAAGTCTAGCTATATATTCTATTCTCTACTCAGATTGAGCTTCAAATTGTTTTTTTGTTTGTTTGTTTTGTTTTTTTGTGTTTTTTTTTTGAGACTAGGTCTTGCTATTTTTGCCCGTGGAACCGCAGGCTCTTGTTGCCCGGGGTACCACAGACTCAAGCAATCCCCAGCCTCAGCTTCCCAGGTAGCTGGGATTACAGGCGCGCACCACCACGCCCAGCTATTTTTTTTGGAACTAGGTCTCGCTACGGGCCCCAGGCGGGACTCGAACCGCGATCC
>PVHY01023375.1:0-15341 GCA_004024945.1 Uropsilus gracilis
GACCCCCCCCCCCCCAGAAGCTCCTGATGGCCATGCCCTGCCCGAGACTCAGTGACTCCAGATCTCTCCGGATGGGGCCCAAGTCCCTGTCTGCATTCCAGGTAATTCCAACCTCCGGCCCATGCTGGGGCTCCCCACTGGTGTCCCCACTGTAGACAGCGGTCAGAGAGTGGGGGTCACACTGCTCACACAGCAGCGGCAGAGGCCGTCATCCTTTGCCTGTCCCCCGGTCAGCCTTGATCACGTTCCCTTTGAACGCTCTTCCAGTTCTCTTTCGCTCCCCTGCTGGCTGTCCTCGCTGCTCCAGTCCCTCCACCCAAAGAGCCCATCTCCAAACTACCTTTAGCCAAAACGCCCACTTCGTGAGTGCGTATGTTTTATCTGTATTTTCCGACCAAACGCTCCGCTGACCTCAACCTCCGCTCACCGTTCCCTGCACCTGGGCTCTGGACTGCCAACAAACCCAGCTGCTACGAGTAGGCATCCATTATAGCGCATCCCTGGGGAAAGGAGGCTGAAATGGCTTCAGATTTACTCGACGTCACCTTACGCTTCGCACCAATTATCGTGGCACCATAAAAGCTGCGTCTTGAAAGCTGCGAAGCCCCTGGCGTCTCTCAGGTGGCCTCGGTCACTGCCCACAAAGACACCACACCCTGTCCTGCACCTCTGTCTGCTCCTGCTCCCAGAGGCACATGGTGGCCGTGACTAGCATGGTGACACTTCCAGGGAGTGAAGGGGGCTGGCGCTGGGAGGCCAGGGACCTGGTGTTACTCAATTCCAGGTTTATGAAATAGGTAATACTTGATTTGTCTCCCAGCAACGCTTTCTTATACACAGGCAAAAAAAAAAAAAAAAAAAAAAAAGAGCACATTTGACATAATTTAGTTGAGCAATAAATTGGCCGGCTTAATTTAATTATCAATTATTAATGAATTAGTAACAGATAAACAAATTCCATAGATTATCCCTGAGCTTCCTTTTAGCTAATAATGATGGCATCTTCTCCCACTGAACATTTAATTGAAGCCGCTAACAAGTTACAAAATTAGCAGATTTCAGTTTCATTACCTTTTGATTTCCCTGCCTGCCTTGGGCTGAGAGCTGGTGAGCGCACAGTGGCCGGGAGGAGGCAGTGAAAGAGAAAAGAGGAAGAAAATAGTGGCCAGAAACTTAAGGACATGGAACCAAGGCCACATCCATGCCTGCTCACCACCCAAAGCCCTAACTGCTATGGCAGAGCTCCACACATGCTCTGTTGTGAAGAGCTTAGAATTCATTACTGAGAATGAGTCAGAGCAAGCCTGAGAGTGTCAAGGACAAAGAGGGCCAGGTAACATGCTGAGGTGCCCAGAGGGGGATGTGGCCATGATTTAAAGACGCACAGCACCACACCACCCAGCCCCATTCTCCCTCCTGAGGGTGTTCAAAGAGTTCTAACAGTTTACACTGTCCTGTGAGCGTCTCTTCATTGTAGTTAGAATGAGCAGATCATAGGCACACATGGCTTTACGGAAATCACCATCCTGGACTATCTGTCAGTCACACATGGCAAGTACAATGGCACGTCTGCCCTCACTCTACGACTCACCCTGGGTTCTGCCTTGCAAGCCACCCCACAGGGGGTCACTGTGCCACCTCATGAAGCAGAGACTGTTCTGAGTGGCTCTGTTGAATTCTCAAATATTGAATCCATCCTCTGAAGTGGTCATCCCCACCGTGGAGAATATTCAGGTCAATGAGTCTTGATATCGGAAAGCGATTTCCAAAGGAGACATGACAACATGGTATCAAGTGAAAACAAGGCAGCTAAATAGCCCTATTGTGTGCTTCAAGGGAGACCATGGGCCTCTGGACGTCGGCCAGCCTTCCAGAGGAGACGCTCTGCTCCTCGTGCCCCTGGCTGGCCTACCTGCTGCAGGGAGTAGCCAGTTCCACAGCCATCTTTTCTGAATGACTGGTAACTGCCGTGAACTGCTCGCAATTAACTGAGACACTAGGTCTACCACACCATCCACAACCAAGACTCAAATCTCCAGCTCCTTGGAAATGATGATGCTTTTCTTATCATGTTTCTGAAAACCAGGGCCAAGTCACCCAATCCACGTGAGCACGGATGTTAGAAGATAAGAAGCGGGTCGGAAACAAGAGGCCGCTCTCTTACATGGAGGTGGAGGACAGGGCGGGAGGGAAGAAGGAGAAAGACATTGTTGAAAATCCTCAGCCCCTCTTCCCATTCTGCCGATCTTGTCTGAAAGTCTAGAACATACCTGGTGACCTTTCGAAACACCCCCCTCTCTCTGGTCTTACCGTTCGTTAGAGAAGACACTTCAGCAAACCTCCGCAAAGCACAGCAGTCATGAATTATTCACTTATCTGGAGCCAAACCTTTTTAGTTTTCACCGAATTACTTATTTACAAATGAAAATCGGCTCACAAGTCCCCAACATATTGACCTAGAACATAAATCCCCCTCCTTTTACTCTTACTAAGCGATTTTTAATAGGAGTCATTACTGTTGCATTCATCCCCCACCGAGGGGGCTCTGCTCCCCCATCCGTGTGGCGGGCGCTGGCTCCAGCAGCTTCCCGTGTCTGTGCCGGAGCAGCAGATGGCCAGGGCTTCAGGAGCCAGCTGGGACCCGCCTGGCCAAGAACGCCCGCTCAACCACACCGGCCTCACACCAGCTGCGGAGTGGCTCCGGAGCAGGGCTCAGGGGAGTGCAGGTCAGGGTCCTGTCCTCGGATCGGTCCTGCCCTCGGGCCCAGACCTGCACTCTGTCCACACCTCCCCTGGCCGTGTGTTCCCATAATGCTCTGGGAGTTGCTGTTATTTACAGGTCCAAGGACTTGACAGCATCTCCAGACACCAGCGCTGCAGCCAGCGTCCTGCGGACAGTCAGTGCCTGCCCCTCGCAACTGCCTACTGTCCTCTTGCCAGCTTAAGGTCCTCTTTCCCGGCAAATGGCCCTTGCTGGACCTGGAGCCGACTCGGTGCTCGGTGTCAGAATGCCCTCGGACACACAGACCCATCTCCCGCGAAGCGGAGTCCAGAACCATTTTGTCTATTACACGATGACGAACGTGCCCAGGACGGTTTTTAAAGTCTGGAAAGAAGGCTGCGATGGGGATCAGCCGCTCATCGGAGAGCCTGGAAAACGAGGTTCTTGACAAGCTTGAATTTCCATAGCGGTAGAAACAGTTTCCTCGGCCTTGTCCCCTGAGATGTTTGACCTGGGGTGTGTTTAAGATGGGCGATTCTGTCTGTGACCAGAGCTGTAAATCCGGAGCGGCACTTTAAAGCAGTGGAAGGACGGTGTGCCGTTGTTCTAAAATCTGGTGTATCTTTGACCTCTGAGCAGCAACACTGAGAAATGGTGCTTGGCAAAGGGCTGCTTGAAACTTCCTCTGAATCCAGGTACCTCGTGGAAGAAGAGATGATAAGGAAAACATTTATCTTCTGCACACATCAGGATGAAGAACATGATGACCCTGGAAATTGCATTTGATTTGAGCCAGGATAATATTAACTTTCTTAACTGAGCGACAAGCCAAAAGGAAAAGGCTGTGGCAGAAACTACCTAGCTCTAAAAGCCTCAGCTTCTAAGAGGATACTAATAAATCTGTTTCAAAAGACAGTTGTAAATAGCTGACAATAGTAGAACAAACAAAAAATCAGCCATTGCTACATCCTGTCAGAGACATGTATTACATCTTGTTAGAAAATACTTCCTTCACTCCTTATGTGGAAAGGTCATTCCATCTGAACCACTGCTTTTAAGTAAGATATCTTCTTAATTGTGAAAATACCTCTCTAGCTATATTTACATATTTAAATGCAGACACCTACCATCTAGCCCTGACCCATGTCCGTTATCCAATAGACGAGGTGAAAACTCTTTTTGACATTAACTAGTTACAAGATCTTGGTCAAGCATCTTAAACTTGGTTTGCATGGCTTCCGATGAGTGCATTTGGGATTAGAGCACCTGTTGTTTCACTGAGATTTTAACCGTGTTCTCAAAATATTCAGTAAACCATGGCATAAACAAACGTGCTTTCATTCAGAGTAAAGTTAGCATCTTTCTTAAGGACCTCAGGATTTTCAGAGTGGTGATGAGCATTGGCTTCAAGTTCAAAGCCAGCTGGTCCTCTGAAGCTCTGACGCCAGGCACTGACTTCTCCTTCCACTATGAAAGCTCCAGATGGCAAGATGGCATCGTCTTCCACCCTGACGGTGCTCAGTTGACATTGAAACCCTGTTGCTTCATGTGGCAGCCTTCTCCAGTGACCTCTGCGGCAGCTTCGGGATATCTGACTACTCTGAAATTACAGAGATGGCTTCTTGCATGAAACCCGTGAGCCAACCTCTGCTTGCTTCAAACTGTTCTCCTGCAGCTTCCTCGCTTCTCTTGGCCTTCAAAGAATCGAAGGAAGTTAGGCTATCCTAGAAACTAGGCTTTGTTGAAGGGTGTACCATGACCAGTGTGATCCTTCCGCAGCCCGCGAACATGTTCTCAGCCCAGCAAAGCTCCTTGTTTGTGTTTTCGTCACTCGTGCATCACCTTTTCCTTTCGCCACCCGGCCGACTGGTACAGAAGGCCCATCCCCTCATCTGTCTTTGCTTTCAGAGTGACCTCCTCACTAAATCATCTCTAGCCTTTAAAGTGGACAACCAGCTACTCTCCTTTTCAACTGAACCACATAATTGACCTCATTCCAAATCCGTGTCTTGGGCTATAGGGAGTGGAAGAGATGGGGGAGAAGGCCCCATCTCTTGGGGCGCTCAAACACACAAGGTGTTGGACTGGGCAGTGAACCCTTTAAGTGGGTGTGGCTCATGGCACCCCCAGCCACAGCAGCGACACCCATGACCACTGGCCACCGATCGCCATCACGCCTGCAGTAATAATGAGAAAACTGGAGATTCTGTGACCATCACCAAAGTGTGACAGAGGCAGGAAGTGAGACCCGCTTCTAGAAAAACGGGACTAGCAGACGTGCCTCAGGAAGGATCATCCCAAACCTTCCATCTGGGAAAAGGTATCTACAAGGCAGCAAGGTGTGTCTCAGTAACCAGAGCCGGGCCCGTGTCCCAAAACCTGGGAGACTGAGACAACCTCAGGGGGTTTCCCCGAGGCCAGGACCCCAGTGAAGTGGGGTGGAGGGGTCTTCTGTTCCGAGGGGCAGCAGTCCCCGAGGCGCCCCTGCCTTCCTTCTTCCTGCAGCCCAGCAGGAGACACGGGCCACCTCACTTACACACGCTGCCCACATGACACCAGCACACAGCAGTCCAACCGGCACTGCTCTGAGCGAACAGGTGCTTCCGGGGCTGTCACTGGCCAGGCATGGAGCTGCCAGGGTGATGTCAGCCACATCGTACAGACCAGGGAGTCTAAGTGCAGCCCTAATTCCAGACGAGACACACGGACCCTGTGCTGACCAGAGGGGCGGAGCTGCTGGCAGCCACCTGGGAAGACTGGTCCCACACGAGCCCTGTGGACGGCGCCTCTTGAGAGCAGAAATGGCCAGTCCTGCTTGTCCGTCCCATTGGATGCAGGGTTATTTTCCCCAAAGGGATGCATTGTGGGGACAAACAAGTCTGACTTTCCCGGCGTCGCTGCCTTTGTGCAGCCCCACTCCCCTTTCAGGGAGGGAGGAGGATTTCTGGGTCGAGAGGTGTGCTGTGGTGTGCACGCGGCCAACCCTTGGAGCCAGCTTCGCCCATACCTTCTGGATCAGGACCAGGCAGACCAGCTGCACCCCAGAAGCCGGCCGACGTCCCAAACTGCACCACTGAGCTCTGTCAGGGTGATCTGACTTTAGCTGATGTTCAGTGTCATGGAAACGGATGCCCAGGACACTGCTCGTTTTCATTTGTCGTCTTATTATGCTCAGCCGCCTGTCCGGAAGCATCACTGTGCTAGGTGGAGAGCCTGGCCGCTCTGCCCTCCTGGGAGCACACCTACCTTCTCCACCTCCTTACTCCTCAGGTGCCCTTCCTTCCCAGAAGCCCAATCTTCCATGAAACCTGCTTGAATAGCTCTCCTGGTAGCAACTCATCGTCCACACCTGGCTCTCCACGCCTTCCCAAGACACTAAACATCCGGCCACCGCAGCCTGACCCCAGTCCTGCTCTCTCCCCATTTTTGTGACTTGCCAACCAGGTCGCCTGGCTGGGTGACCTCCTTTTACCTTCCAGTGTGTCTTCATCCCACCTTCCTGGGGTCCTGGCCTGGAGACCTGACCTCCCCCCAGGCTGCTGCTGTTTCTTGCTTACGTGAGTGGGTGACTTCTGGCTACGAGTCTGAAAACCCCATGGGAACCCCCCCAACCCCCACCCCGTCAGCTGGTCCCTGGAGACTCGTGATGCAGGAAGGGGAAGCTGGTTCTGGCTAACCTGGAAGGAATCCTTGCAGGGAACGTCTTCCTCGATTTCTCACTGAGAAGCAGACAGTCTCACGATACAATAGCTGATTTATGGTTTCAACCACACACTGATTAGGAACAAGTAAACTAGGAAAAAAGGAAACAATTGAACATGAGCCTGTGGGCACAGAAGATCGTCATCGGGGAAGATCACCTGCCTCTTCTGAGGACAATGCCAGAAAAAAGAGCACGGCCTGGGCCATCACAGCTCTGGGTGAAACCCATTAGAGATGAAAGGAATCGAGGGAGCGGCTGTCTCCAAGCGAGAGCTCATCATGGAGGGGACGGGGCCTTTATTCTGAACACGAAGGCGCAGCAGAGATGGAAGATGGTTTTCCCTCCCTGAAAGACTGTCATTTGTGCCTCCATTACTCCAGAACTGGGTCAGATCTGTGGATGTCATTGTGACACGCACGTCCACAGACACAGCGTCCTGACTGGGGTGAGAGTGTGACACTAGCTGCAGCCGCCGGTGTGGCAGCTGGAGGCCTCAACATCAGTGGGACACTTTTCATAAAATTAAACTCTGTCATCCTAATCCTCAGCCCCCTGACTAAGGTGGGATGTAGGGGCTGGGAATACACATTCACACACATGCACACATCCTATTGGTTCTGTTTCTCTCAAGATACAAGTCTTGGACAGCTTCTACTATGTGTTCTATGGTGCCTGGCAAGAAGACAGGAAGCCATGGTGGGGGAGAGGCTCCTATGGTCAGCATTGGCCAATATCAGGTTTTTAGTTCACATCGATCTGTTTGTAACCCCACTACCTCGGTGCCGAGTTGTGAAATAAGCTACCAGGTCCACAGTCTGTCTTGGCCCCTAATGTCATCGGGAATCTCCGCCATGCATGCTCCATCTTGGATTTTGCCCGCTCTTATTAAATAAAGTCCAGCCTCAAAAGTTCTGCATTGCCCAGTTCTAAAGACTTGACTGGGAAAATTTGTAAGATAAAGCTTCTCGGGGGCCAGCTTAACTCCACAGCCCGCTACACGCAGCGTCTCAGACCCTGTGCTCCTGTCTCTAGAGCTTGCGCAGAGCTGAGTCCAGCGACCTACAGGATTCAGCCCGGCTCCCCAAGTCGCAACGAGTATCCACTTCTTTCCTAGAAACAAACCTGTGAAGACCTCAGTTGGGGCGCACAGCTGGGATGTTGTGCAATTCATTCCCTCAGCTTCCGCCCGAAGGAAGCCGCCAGACTCGGCGCGACAAGAAGAGGTGGCTTCGCGTCTCTGACACGGGGAGGGAGGTTGGCCTCCAAGGCCATCAGTGCCCCCTTCTTTCTCCCCAAGCCCCGTGTCTTCACAGGCCCATGAACGCCATCCGCGCTGGAGCATCCTGAGATGCACCTGACAGCCATGGCCAGCAAGGTGCGGAGCCTGGTGCTGGGGCAGGAGACACCCTGGCGCCCTCGCTCCCTCGGCACCATCGCCGGGAACGTCAGGCCTGGGTGCATTGCTGGGGACTCGGCACTGAGAAGGCGGCGGAGCAGCCCCCGGCCTCCTCTCCCACCGGGTCCTCCCCGCCGGCTGCGCGTGGCGCTCGTCCTATGGTAACTGAGCATGGTGGTCTCAGGACACCGTCCGTGCTGGGACTCTGAAACACTGGACGTGTATTTTGTGGCACAACCTGCACTGCCCCTTCAGTTCGCGAGCCCGCTGACCCTCGCACACAGCCCGTGGACCGGTGCTGGCCTCACCTGCACTACAGACCGGGAGGCTGGCAGCGGGAGGCTAAGAAATTCGGCCGAAATCTGTGGAGCCAGGATGTGCCTCTGGGCCTCGGTCCCCCACCCATGTCTCCTCCCAGCCTGGAGAAGGGGGCTCCTGGGGGTTCCCTTGTGAGATGGGGTGCATGGAAAGGCCCCCCAAGGACTGACTCTGCTCAGAGGTATGATCAGTAGGGGAATCCAAGGCTTGAGAGCATTTCAGAACTCCGCTGACATCAAGTATAAACAGAGTAAGTAGGTAAGACAGTCACAGCACCCAGCGTGAGCTGCCTGGGCGCCGAACCCTGCAAGGTGCACGCACAGAACCTTAGCACAGCCCCTGCCCTCAGCGCCAGGAGGGTGCCCCATGTCGGTGAGGAGCAAACGGTGCTCAGGCATGGGCTTCCTTCTGCCCAGGCCAACGGGTGATTCTGTGCCCAGACTGGTGATTCAGCCTCATCAGGTGGCTAAGCTGGAGACGCAGACTGGAAGAGGAAGGAAAGACGCATGACCGAAACAAGCGAAAAGTAGCTTAAACTCAGAGTTGACTTCCCCATGGACAAGGGGGAATGGAATGTGGGTTTAGTTCCCTGTGTCTAAAGCTCAGAGGACATCGCTTTTTAAGAAGGAATGACGGGGAAAAAGCTGATGACGAATGGACCAGGCTTGTTCATTGCTTTCCGCAGCTGGGGCATAGATGACGCTTAAGGCTGGGCATCGCCAAGATTCCTGAGACCGGTGTCTGCATCAACAGGCGTCTCCCTGACCCTGGAGAATGTGCCCCTGGCTGTCAGCAGTCCCAACACTGGTAGGACACTGGCATCTAAAAACCTGTGCTTCTGTTACAGCTTGAGTTTATATTTGAAAACATCGCCTCCTCATTTAATCAATTAGCAAACAGCTGTCATGAAGGGTGAGCTAATGAGAGAGCAGCAAAGACAGGATGCGGAGGGGGGTGGGGGGGACGCACGGAAGAGAGAGATGAAACACAAATAGATATGTCAGAAACCATCTTAGTGCTCATGAAGGCTTCAAAGATGTGAATCCTGTTTCTTAGCCTGTGCTACTGATTCGCTCAGAGACTTTTTTTTTACTTGAAAGCAGAAATGAGGCCCTTGGAAGAAGCACAAGGAGCAAGCAGTGCGCTGAATCCTTGGCCGACTCAAAGCAGTCCAGTGCGCAGTATTGCCTCCTCCACCATGGGGCTCTCAGGCCAAACACAATATTTAGTTTTACGATCACCCCTAAGTGCTGATCCCAGAATTAACACGAGGAAATAAACAACCTAATCTCTGTCTCAGCTTATAAACAAACCCACACAACCAGGAACTGGTGACCTATTTCCTTTTGCAGTAGTGTCTCTCTTATTCATCCATTTTATACAGTCGCCCAGTGATCCTCGAAACACACATGTACTGAGCATCTATGAATTGCAGATACAGTATGTTAACCAAAGGTAGAACTGTAGGAATCATGAACCTGAGGGTGGTGGCTAAGTTCAGGGAAATGGAAGAGACTTCCCAGAGAACGCTTAAGTGAAAGGAAATGAGCCAGGGCAGATCCTCAGAAAATGCAGACATTCAAGTCTAAAGATCTATGGGCTAAGCAGTGACGCCTAGAAGGAAACAGTGAAACGGAGGAGATCGTTCCTTCCCAATAACCAGCGAGATCACCTCAGTTGAAGAACAGGCCCACCCAGCCAACGCAGAACCCAGCGGCTTACCGGTAGGTAATGCCACGGGGGTTACACGGTTAAATCGCTTTCGGACCCTTCAGCACAAAAGAAAAAGAGAATCTAAACTCTGAGATGCACTTTTGCAGACACAGCTGAGCCTGGAGGCTTATCAGCAAATGGCCCCGTCTGAGCCAGCAGATGTGAGTAATCTTGAACCGCGTCCCAGGCCTGCGGGAGTCAAGAGACACACACGGAGGAAGGTACCTGCCCGGAGGTGAAGGCTCCAGCAACAGAAGCGCAAAGCTCCAGCTGTCTCCAGAGCCTCTTCCTACATCTCCGTGTCTGGACTGAGCTGTGACCAGCCGACCAACCTCAGCACGGAAAAGAAAACCAGCCGCAAACTGCCTGCAGGTGAGGCTGCTAAGGCGCAGTAACGGGCATGCAGACTCATGAGCCCTGGGCCTGCCCTGTCCAGAAGCCAGAACTGGCAAAAACACAGCACATGTCACATGCGAGCCACTGGAGAGAGAGAAGCCAAGTTACTTGGGAAGTGGAGGGGAGGGAGCCAGGGCCGTCAGATCACGCTTCCAGTTGGAGCCGATGCGACTCTAGCATCTCCCTGGGCTTCAGAACCAGGCCCGGAAGCCCGGGTGTCTAAGCCCAACATGCACTGCTTCTGAAGTCCGCATCAGTCTTATGTCAACAGAGACAACATCTGCTCAGGAACCTGAGCAGAAGGAAGCGGTGGATGCTCTTTACGGTGCCCAAGAAGGACCCTGGCTCGGTCATGCAAGACAAACCCGGACCCTCTGCTCAGAGAGCGCAGAGCGCACGCCCCAAGAGTGGCGCTGGATGCACCACCTGACGAGAGTCTTGTGGCCACCAGGAACACAGCTCCCAGCTAAGATACAAGCCACCACAGGGCAAGGCCGCTGGGTTCCCCTGTGCTTGTGAAACATGTGCATGCTTTGCACATGCACGCTATGCAAATATGACCCGTCACTGCATAGATTGTGCACATGTATAATTTCACATATACGCATCTATGGGCAGATTGAGGCAACGTAGCATTCTTAGCAGAAAAAGCCACGTCCAGCCTTCAGCATGGTGCTGGAGGGACCACTCTTTATCCCTGCTGTTCCTACGATGCTTCATGTCTGGCCTGCCATGGTGAAGGCCTTGGGTGGATGACAGGTGATGAGAATTATAGGTAGGGCTGTTTCTGCCTTGCTGTTGGGTACACGCCTCCCATCTCCACCAGCTCGTTTGCCTGCCACACATGACACAGAGGTGTGTGTGCATATAGTGGGCGGCTGTGGTACCCCACAAACACAGCTCGGCGTGTTTTCGGGACAGTGCCTGCAGGGAGAGCTGTAACGGCTACAGGCAGCTGACAGCGTTCACCATGTTCTGGGCAATGGCCCAAGCACCAGCATTAGTCCTCACCACAAAGCCGAGAGCCCGTTCATCTTCACCGGCTAGTAAGAAAATAAGTGCATTTCAGGTTATTTACATCTTCCTATACACAAAAAGCCAAGAAGAAGAGCAAATTAAAAAAGCCATCCCATTTACCATCGCACCAAAAACAATTAAATACCTGGGAATAAACCTAACAAAACACGTGAAAGAACTATACAAAGAAAACTTTAAAACGCTGCTAAGAGAGATAGAAGAAGACATAGGAAATGGAAAGAAATTCCCTGCTCATGAATTGGAAGAATTAACATTATCAAAATGACCATCCTTCCAAACGCTATCTACAGATTCAATGCAATCCCTATAAAAATTCCAATGACATTCTTTAAAGAGATAGAAAAAAAATTACAGAAGTTCATATGGAATAACAAAAGACCTTGCATATCAAAAAGCCTTCTAGGCAAAAAAAGAGAGAGTGAAGGCTAACTATTTCAGACTTCAAGTTATACTATACTACAAAGCTATAACAATTAAAACAGCATGGTACTGGTACAACAACAGGCAATCAGACCAATGGTACAGAATTGAGTGCCTGGAAATAAAACCACATGTATGTAGTCAACTAATCTTTGACAAAGAAGGGAAAAACTTACATTGGAACAAAGATAGCCTCTTCAAAAAATTGTTCTGGGAAAACTGGTCTAAGACCTGCAAAAAAAAAGAACTAAGACAACATCCTCACACCTTGTACAAAAAACAACTCAAAATGGATAAAAGACGTAAATGTCAGACCTGAAACCACAACATACATAGAAAAAAACTTGGGAAAAGCACTCCATGAAGTACAATTCAGAAATACCTTTCTGGAAAAATCTACAGATGGCAAAATAATGAAGGTAAACATAGACAGATGGGACTACATCAAACTAAAAAGCTTCTGTACAGCAAAAGAGACAGAAAAAACTAAAAGAAGCCCAACAGAATGGGAAAAAATTTTTGCCTCCACAAGAGTGATAAGGGTTTAATAATGAAGATCCACAAGGAACTCACACAACTAAACAAAAGCAAAACAAGAAGCCCAATGAAAAAATGGGGAGAAGAACTAAAAAGACACTTCCCAAAAGGAAATACAAATGGCCAACAGGTACATGAAAAATTGCTCAATGTCACTAGCAATCAGGGAAATGCAATCAGAACCACAATGAGATACCACTTTACACCAGTAAGAATGGCCCACATCCATAAAACAGGCAACAACAAGTGCTGGCGCAAATGTGGAGAGAAGGGGACACTCTTACACTGCTGATGGGAATGCAAACTGGTCCAACCTCTATGGAAAGCTGTGTAGAGGACCCTCAAATTAATGAAAATGGAACTATCATTTGACCCAGCAATTGCTCTCTTGGGAATCTACTCTAAGGAGACTTCAATGCTTGTACAAAGGGACACCTGTGCTTGGATGTTTACTGCAGCACTACTTATAATTGCAAGGACATGGAAGCAACCGAAATGTCAGAAAACAAGATGACTGGAGGAAAAAGCTGTAATACACATGGAATATTACTCATGGATGGAATATTTCCATCAATTAAAAATGACAAATTGGACGATTTGATGATAACACGGATGGACTCAGAAGAACTCATATCAGCAGAAACAAGTCAAAAGGAAAAAGACAGACACCAAGTGGTTTCGCTGCTATAGGGACATGGGAAAGATGGACAAAAAGCCATGAAGAAAAGTCAAAACAAGCCAACAACCAAGTTAAAGTAGACAACTTGGGGGGGGGTGGGACAGGGTGGGAACGGTTGGGGGGGTGAACCTCAGAGGTCACAAAGGTGTGAAATTTACATATAAATAAATTATTTAATATTTTTAAAAACGAAGGAAAAGAAAAGGAGCGCACATCAGGAAGGATGGCGCTTTGCTCAATAGCCTGACAGGAACGCGGGGGAGCCAGAGCTGGGAGTTGTCGGAGGAAGCAGAGAAACGAGAGACGAGAAAGTAGGACCCAACCAGGCTCTTCGTTTCCAGCCTCGTCTTGATTCACTGCCCCACCCCCCCCCTCTTTTCCTGCCATACACACATACACACGCATGTGGGCGTGTGGCTGTGTGGACATGAGCTCTGTGTCTATGAGTGCATCTACCACTATCTTCTCTATCTCCATATGGCGTCAGGTCTCCCTGTAGGGAACACCACCTCCCCGCTGAGTTAATGGCCACCCCCACCCGCCCTCAGCATAAAGTGCAGAGCTGTGACCCCACAGCGCTGTGCCTGGGACGGGCACACTCAGTAGGGAGGTACGACTCTCAAAAGCTCCTATTTCTAGATGAGGCCACGCACCAACTGCTGTCCATGGGCAGTGAGTGGACGGCACGTGGTCACTTCAAGACGAAGGCCTTGAAGGAGCGGCGTATTCCTTTACTCCGTTCCTCCTCACCCTCGGGTGCCACGTCATGAGCCCCCCCTGGGACGTCAGGGCTGCACGGGGGCGGGTCTCTGAGGGTTTGCGTGTGTTGGAGAAAGCGCCCCACAGGGTTAGATGGGAGCACCCCTGTTTAGCTGCTGAAGTGGAGGCAGCCGCTGGGGTCCTCTGCCCTGCAGGTCAGGGAGGCCTGGCCTCTTTCCTCATCACTCACCTTCTCTCCCCCTTGCAGGAAACTTGGCTACCAGTGACCAGCGAGTCGGCATCTCGGGCTCTGAGGGGGACCCCCTATCTCTGTCGATATCCTGCTTTTATTTCCTGATAACTCTTTTTTTTTTTTTAAAAAAAAGCAACTCCTTCGAGGGTCATATTAAAAATGGGTCGAGAATCAGATTTGGCCTGGAGGCCGCAATTAGTCAGCCCCTGACCTAGAACAGGCCGCCAGGCCGAAGCTTTAATTATCAACGATGTCATTTCACCGGGCGACTCATAAAGCAGAAGGGGCGGCTCCAACGCAGTCTCGACGGCAGCTTTCTCCCGGATCTCAGGTCTCCCTGGACCGGCAAGCTCACCTCACCCCACCCCCACCACCACCAGCTGCTCTCCACAGCAAGCCATGCCCATGTCCACGGGTGTCACTCGCCTGCACAAGCGCAACGCCAAGCGCTAGACTGGTTAGCCCAGGCCAGGTCCACGGCTATCCTCCTCAGGGACCCTCCTCAGCCGGACCTTCCTCCCAAGGTGCGAGGGAGTCCAGCTCACACTGCACAATGACCTCACGCCTGGGGCCAGAGATCAAGGCTGCAGCAACAGATATGTCAAAGAACCAGAAGACACCCAGGCGGGGACAAGACAAGGCCCGCTGGTGCTGCCAGCGGGATCAGGGTCGGGATGGGAAGCACAGTTTCCCTAAGGGCATTTTCATCCACCGTGAAGGCAGATCATGCTGCTTATCCGAGTAAGGAGAACCAGGGTTTGTGCATGTGTGTGCAAACATGTGCACATGTCTCTGTGCATATCACACACACAGGTGGGTGCATGTGTATTGTATACACCCGTGTGCGTGCACATGTGTGCACACATGTTGCGTGTGCACGTGCATACATGTATGATGAGCATATTTCAAAAGAACGTTCATTGGATGGAGGTACAAGAATCCTGATCAAATCAACCGCTAACTCTGATACACAAATAACACTCAGAGGGTTAGATGGATAAAAATTAAGCATCACTCACAGACATACCAGCACAGGGAGCATTTACAATCCCTCACAATAGAAGACTAATGTCAGGATTATTACGATTTCAAAGAAAGGAAGAGAGTCTGTGAGAGTGAGATTATTCCAGAAAGACTGGCTCGAGGGTGTGAGATATGTCTCATAAGCCCCAGTAAGCGACACAAAGTAGGACGTGGAACTAGATATTATCATCTAGAGAAACAGCGTCCCGAGGGGCAGCCTGGGCGGGTGACCTGGCGAGATACTGATCTGTGGAGACAACTAAGCTCTGGACTCTCAGGCTCTGACCACTCAAACTTAAGCGCTTCTGCTGAGCGGCGGGCGAGGACCGACACCGGGGCAGGCAAACTCCCCGGCAGCGACATTCAACAACGTCTTCTGGCAACTTCTCCGCAAGGGCAAGTAAGATGCTCCCGGCAAACAGACACCTGTTTCATCAGTTCTCG
>PVHY01023376.1:0-21099 GCA_004024945.1 Uropsilus gracilis
AATCAATCAATCAATCAATCAATCAATCAATCAATCAATCAATCCTTTCCCTGCTCATTCCATTCACCAACACTATGACTTACTCTGTTTTTTTCAGTGGAAGGTCATTATTAGAGTCCTGTTCAGTTTACTGGTATAGCATGAGCCTCAAACATGCCAACAAACTTCTTTGCTGGTGGGGCTCAATAAATTCACATGGTGAGGAGGGGAGAAGAGGTAGGAAACCCGGGAAGGAAAGAAGGTGGAAGTTGATCCACATGCACAGGGGAGGGCAAGAGGGGATGTGTGATGAGATGGGGCTTGATTCATCCTTCTCCAGAACTCAGAGTGAATTCAACTCCCCTGTAAACCCCTCCTCCCAGAGCTCCTGCCCAAGAATGCTCCTGGCTGGTCAGGAAATGGGAGAACAAAGCAAGCCTACACAAAGGCAGGCTTAGCACGCTGGAAGGCCAGCGATGTGCAAAGCCCCTGACGCTAAGCAGAAATGAAAACGTTAATGGTAAGACACCCCAAGAAAATGTATTCCATATGCACAGGCCGCTGGCAGCAAAGGAATACAAATGCAGTTGGAGATTAGCTGGGAGAGCAAGAGCGGCCGCGGGTAGCTGTGGACTTGCTTCTGACATGTAGGTTGCTTTTAGCTGAAGGTGCCAGGGGTGCAGAATTTGACCTTTTTTCTAGCTCCGGTGATAGATAAACCCACCAGTGTCGCAATTTATTTTAAATAACCACAAGAACCATAGTTTACTGGGTAAGTCCAACAGAGTGTTAGTTGCCTGCTCTATACTCATGCTAAGTTGCTTTTACGCAACTCATTTAATCCTCAGAGCCATTCTGTGAACTAGGAATCATTGTCCCCATCCCATATGAGAAACTTGATGCACAATGAGATTAAGTAACTTGCCTCATTCTTTGGAGAGGCAGAGCCTGCACCTTAAATCAGGCCTAGCTGGGTTCTGCGGATAGCCTTTCTATGGCATAGAAACTGCCTTCCAGGTTGCTGGGGGTGGGATAGGCATCGGAGCCCCATTGCTGAAGGCTGTGTGCTGGCTAGTCTCAGATGACAGGCTCCTTCCACTGTCCTTGCCCCACTGCTGGGGGAACATGGCAGAGGTAAGAGCTGGCATCCTTGGGGTGATTCATGGCCAACGGGTCTTGCCATGTGCACCTTATGACTGGTGAGTGCTATGTCCTTTGGGGCAAGACATTCCAAAACACCTCTTGGTGAGAGGTGTGTCACCAGAGATGTGACCTATACTTTCCACGCTATGGAAAGTCACATGCAGAATTCACAGGAGATAGGCCCTCCAAGAAATGGACATCGTGTCCATGGAGCAGTGTCAAGTCTCTGTCCATGACACAGGCTGATAGTGCTGGGGCTGGGAGAATGACTCCTCCTGGACTTAACTTTCTTGAGACCCATGGCCCATCTTCTAGATGGGTTCCATGGGTGGCAGAGAGTGGAGTCGATGTAAAAGGAAAGAAAAGGAATTACTCCTACAACTCTCTGGGAGACTTGGAAAACTGGCCAATGTCCAACTATCTCCTTAGCTTCCTTTCTCATTAGGGCCTCCTCAAACTCCCCCAAATTCCCCCACTGCAACATACATTTCGCTGACCAAGGAAATCTTAGTGCTGACTTGCTCTTTTGCTGGAAAAATACTGGACAGACAAGAATAGGATTTTCTTTCTATTTAAAAAACAAAACAAGACAAAAACCAAAGCACAAAGCTTTTAAGTTAAGTGCTGGGGATTGACTGCTCAGAGCAAAATCAGGAGCGGTTATTGTCTGAGAAATCCCAGGGTTCACTTAGCAGCGGGTTGCCTGTGTAGGGTCAGTCTCAGGTAGAGAGTGACCTTTCTGTGGGGTTCGGCTCACTTTGGTGCCCAAACTCAAGGCTCCAAGTTGTGAGGTACCCAGAGGATGAGTCACAGTGCTTCCTTCTGTGAGTGACAGGTGGTCAGTGCTAAGTGTGCCACCTATTTTTTCTTGAGATAGTTCCCTGGGAGAATGTACGTATTTTACAGATGGGGATAACGACACCAGGAAGGTGTGGAACTTGTTCGTGATCATATCGAATCGGGGCCAGAGCTGGGATTCAAATCAGCCATCTAAGACTAGAGCACATGTCCTCACTACACTCCTTCTCGCTCTGCTTCCTAGGAATTACAGACTCAATGTAGTTAAAATTATTATGTATGTGTGTCTGTATGTGTATACATATATGTGTGTATATGTATGTAGATACACACACATGTATTCCTCTTGGTCTTCAACAACTACAAGTAAATGCCTAAGGAAAGGCCTCCGGGAGGGGTTTTCAAGTCAACATGATTAAAAAGAAGCAAGAGGCCTCAAACTAACAGCTGTTTGTTCTCTCTCCCTGGGATAGGCGCTCCCAGACATGGTACTGGTACAAAACCACTCCTCATTCTCGATGAATTAAACAGCCCCTGGAAGGGCTCTTCCGTGGGTAGAGGTCCCCCCTCGCCCAATGCAGTCTGACTGGGAGTAGATTTGAAGGAAAATCCCTGTTTGGCTGAAGTGGGAAGAATCATAAAAACACACTGGGCTTTAGAAATGTAAATATCTGCACAGTTAGATGGATGAGCACGATGGACAGATGCCAAAGGAAGCCTGGATGTGAGAGTCTGGCAGACAGAGATGGATGTGAAGACACGTAGGGAGCGAGGGAAAGCAGGAGGCAAAGAGACACATGCACAAAGCCACAGCTTCGGAGTGGCCGGGAAATGGCAATGCCGCAGGCCAGGTGGCCAGGGAGGAAGGTGATTCCCCTTCCCATCAGTTTCTGTGACCTGGGGGTGTAGGGAGCACAGCCTTGGTACCACCCAGGGGCAAGATGCAGCTAGCATAGAAACAGGTGAGTTCGCTGTACCCAAGGCTACCTGGGAGGAACAGGTAAGACTCATTTGTGCAGAGTGGTGGTGCTCCAGGTGTGCTCCCTGGACCAGCAGCATCTGCGCCACCTGGGAACTTGTCACCTGGGAATGTTCTAGAAACATATCTTGCAGGCCCTTCCCCAGACCTCTCTGAATCAGGGACTCTGTGACTTGGGTCAGTGCTGTGTTTTCAGAAGCTGTTGAGGCAATGTTGCTGTGCGCTGCAGTCTGAGAACCACTGGGGAAGAGGGTGAAGGACGGGGAGATGCAGAGGGCACTGAAGTCCAGAATCTTGGTCCCAACAGTGTGGGAGGTAAGTAGACCCCAAGTACCAGGTGTGGAAGTGGAGCACGGGGGCAGAGCCTGGACATGGTGGCAGGCGGTCGCAGCGGGAGACAGCATGAGCAGCTGTCATTCTGGAACAAGGTGGGACGGGGACAAAGGAGGGCGCACAGGCCAACCCTGGAACACAACTGCCCATTAAAGGGTCCATGAAGTCTTTTTTTTTTTTTGAGACTAGGTCTTGCTATTTTTGCCTGTGGAACCGCAGGCTCTCGTTGCCTGGGGTACCACAGACTCAAGCAATCCTCAGCCTTAGCTTCCCAGGTAGCTGGGATGACAGGCGCGCGCCACCACGCCCAGCTATTTTTTTGGAACTAGGTCTTGCTACGTGCCCCAGGCGGGACTCGAACCGCGATCCCTAAGCCCCGGCCGCTTCATAGGCTGAAGCTTACAAGCACGAGCCACCGTGCCCGGCCTTCCATGAAAAGTCTTGATGCATCTGGACTCTAACTGTCCTCCCAGATACTGCACCTCAAGTGCCCGTGACCTGGAAGGGGTCTCATAGGAGAAGGTGCCCTGGGGGAGGAGTTGTCTTGGTGGAAAGTCAACCCACGGGTGACAGTCCCAGAGACGCTTCTGTTTACTGTTGTCCTCCCCGCTGCCCCTGCCCCCCAACCACCCACCTGCCTTCATCAAGGGTACCTGTGAGCATCCCCTGCAGGTGATGGACTCTGAGACTCAGGCCTGGAGTGATGGAGTAATGGGCCATCCTGCCCACAGCCTGCTGCAGACAAGAGAAGAAGAAGCCATCTGCTGGGGGGTGGGGGGGAGGGGAGGAGGTCAGTGACCTCAGGTCTCTGTTTCCACATAACCAGGTGATGGATGCTTCCTCCTCCTCCACTGATATTTTATTTTCCTCCTTTCTCGACAAGTGCTGCCGGAAAGAGATGGATGGACCGACAGCTGGAGACATTCTCTCTGAACCCTGACATTTTGGTTACCTAACTTAAGCCTGAGGCCCGGAAAACCCACCCAGACCTGTCTCCCCAGATCTCAGGAGCAGACAAGAAGAGCCCAGGTTTGCCATCTCTCTCTCGTACCCTCACCGGTGGTAACAAACTGTTACAATGGCCCAGAGACACTTTTACCCAGGCAAATAGCCATCCCTGCACTTAGAGCTTTGACAGGGCTCATTTTGGACCTTTTAATATCGTTTCAAATCTGTCCTGGAAATTGTGCTTTAAGCAAAGGCATTCCATTTGGATTAGTGGGTCGACCACCCGGAGGCCTCTTAAGGACCCCACCCGGAGACCCAGTGTGTTAGCAGACAGCATGGGTGGAGGGAAATGGCTGTTGCTCCTGTTAATAGATCAGGAGGAACTAGCTAATGAATTTGAGGAGGAAAAAAAAAAGAAACAACACCCAGTTGAAAGCAGGATCCATTAGTGGGGCGCACTCAACACAACCATGAATTATGTGTTGATTGGAGGAGACAAGCCATAAATTTCTCCTATTAAAGTTCTTGACTCACAGTATCAGGCAGAGACTAATGACTTAAAAATAATATGTGCAAATGTCATCAGAACACAGACTACCTGGGTTGTGGCCCCAGCAGGGGAGGCCAGCCTGATGTCTTGGGCAGAGCAACGAGCTCACTTAGGGCCTGGAGCAACATGCAGCGCATCTTTTAATAACAGGAGTATTTTCTTTTTAATCAAGGAGCCTCCCAGAGACATCTACAGGGACGGCTTTTCCTCCGGGAAGCCGTCCTGAGATGAAGGCTAAAGCAGCGCTAGGAAAGGAAATCCAAGGGCACTTGGTGGAGGGCTCTGGTCTCCCGCTATGCTGAGTTGGGGTGACCTGCTGGAGGGTCTGAAGCAAAATGCAGTGAGCACAGCCTGGCTCCTTCCGTGGAGGGCCTCCCTATCTCCACCACCTCGTAGTCCTTTGCCTTTAACTAAGCTCTGAAGCCTGACTTTCCTCCCTCTCCCTTTTGACTATTTTTTAAATAAGCTTACTTATTAATTCATTTGCCCTTTATCATTGAAATCTGACCTGCTCAGACTTCCTGTGTTAGCAGCTAAGGAGGGCTGCTTCCCTTTACCCCAACAATGCCCTAAAAGAAATTCCATCCCCTCCCTCCTTCCCGCTCTCTGTCCAGTCAACTGATGAAGACACTTATTCCCAGGTGAGAACCAACAGTACTACAGTCCTATTATCTGTATTTTTATAGAAACTCTGTCTACCACACAGTAACTTCTGCACATTCTTCCAGCCAACGTGGGCTTCCTACTTCAAACGGGAATTCTCATCTCTGTGTTTCTCAACTCAGTTTGCTTTGCTTTGTCCCACCCTGGCGCCGCTTCTCAGTCACCCACAAACTCAAGAGACCCTTGGCCAGCTGTAACTTGCCCTTCTGGCTACTCTCATCAGCAGCAAATGCAACCAGGGACTTGGGACCCGTTGGAGTAACTTGGCCTTTGATTTGGCCTGAGTTTCTATTTGTTGTTTGTTTATTTATTTAAATTTTCATACAATATTGGTCACATTTGTATGGTTGTTGTTCCCCGTAGGTTTGGCCCTCTCTTCTCTATTGTATCCTTTGTCCCCCAACTTACACCCTCTTTCCCCCTTTCCTCCTCTCTGGTCACTCCAAGTTCTCTCACCGCAAGTCATTGGTCCATATTTGGCCTACTGGTCTTTTCTTTTTCTGGAACTATGTCTTTTTTTTCCTGGGTGTGGAGTTGCACTCCTGGATCATAACAGACCAGGTCGCAGAGCTCCTGTTTGTAAGCAGCGTGGCTCTGGGACCTGGCCTCTCAGAGCATTGGGCCTGGCCATCTTTATTCCAAGCTTGCTCCCTCACCCCCACAGCCTGCCACCCCTGTCCAACCAAGCTCATCTTGGGGGACAGTCATCAGACATTATGCAATCAGCTGTCATTTACATGAGAATCACACACATCTAAGCTTGGCAGATGCCACAGAGCCTGAAGGATGACCCCAGTCCATTCCCTTCTTCCTGGAGATGGCCCTACCTTGGAGACTGGCCTGGAGGACACACCCTCCTCCCTATCACCCCCTGTGCCCTGGTGCTTAGAGGCCCCTCATGGTAGAATGGAGCCTCTAGAAATGGTCCCGGGAGGTTCTAGGAGTTCATTTTTCTTTTTCTTTCCTCCCCACCCCCTCCCCACTTTTTTATTTTTTATTAACAAGGATGAAAGTAAATGTGAACTCGAAACAATAAGGCATGGAAAATCACAGAAATAACTTAATTAAGTTTTTAAAGATTTCCATGCTTGAATAAATTAGCCTTCCTGCAAATGTCACAACATTCAGAAAAAAAAATTGTAATCAATGGAGCACAATGCTTCCCTGCTCCTTATTTAAAGGAAAGCTCCATTGGTCTCTTGCCTTTACCCCCGCTCCTCCCCTGCAGCTGCTGTTCTTGGCCCCCTGGCTTCAGGCAAGGGCACCAGACTCCAGATCAGCACATTCAGGCTGCTGCTCTGAAGGAGCGAGGCTGGGGGAGGAGGGGTGGGGCAGGGGTGGGAGGGTCAGGCAGGGAGAGTTCTCTTGGCTAGAGTTAGAGCCTGTGGTTCTGGCTCTCCGCTGGCAGGTAGCTGCTGGGGACTGGGGGGCTTCCGGGTCCTCAGCAAAAGTTTGGGAGGCATGTTTGGGGAGATCCATCCTTCAGAGCTAGGATGGGAATATGGGCTTCCCTCCCCAGTCTTTGGCTCGAAGCCATGGCTGTCAGAGCCTGGAAGGAGCTTACAGGGAGGCAGGGGAAGAGAGAGTGAAGGATGGAGGGAAAAGGGGGAGGGCCCAGGTTCTGGGCTGCAGCCACAGGGACAGGCTTCCCCCCCAGCAGACAGAGGGCAGATTGCAGGCTAATGAGTCCAGGCCTCTGAGCTGAGCGGTGTTGCTGCTGGGCCTGGAGCAGTGAGTGATGTCATGCTGGCCGTCCAGCCTTGCTATAATGCAGCTGTCAGGGTCCCGTGGGGAAAACTTGGGGGAGAAATACGAGAAGCCTAAAAAGCAGCAAAAGGCCCAGTCAAGTGAAGGGAAATGGAATTACAGTAATGCTGAAAGCAGGCGCACTGGAGAATTAAAACACTTTGTTTTGGAACCAGATTCGACTCAACCTGGGTTATTAAATTATTTATTGTTCGCATCTCCAGTAATGGGAGAGAGCAAGGGGGGAAGCAGTCTGCCAGGGCAGACGTTGTTTTAATTATCAGGCGCATTGAGGGGCCACCCTGCGTAGAGCCTGGTGCCCCCTGAGCTTGGGGCTGAGTGAGGTGGAAATGGGATGTTCAGTGCTTAATTAGATTAATCAGACCCAGGCACGGGAGATAACCCAGAGCTGGGGTGTGATGATCCTTCAGGCTGGCGGTGGTGGGCAGCCTATTTCCCAAGGACATTCCCTGACCCCAATATTCTGCCTCAGTGAGTGCACATTGATTGACAGCTCCCTCCAGTGCTCCGGTAAGATGCAGGCTGCCAACACGGCTGAGTTTGGAGGCCTGTGTGAGGAAATGGAAGGCACCCTCAGCTCACGTGGGCTGGTCTTGGCCTCGGTGAAGCCTGATGTGGGAGCCGCTCCCTATCAGCGCCCAGCTCAGCTTTGCAGGTGCGTCTTCTCACTTGCTCTTCATACCGCCCTTCTCGGGAAGGTAACCACGCACTGTGACGTGTCCAGGATCATTCTGATTTACACCTGTTGCCCCAGAGACATGTCATCGGCTCAGCCTCCTCGCAGACGAGGAGGTAAACTTGAGGTCTGGCCGGAGTCCTCTGGCCGGTGACCGGTTGGCTGAACTTCACAGCTGTCTCTGGAGCCTGCATCTGCAGCAGCCTGGCCATCCTGCAAGCCCACTTCCAGGCTGGCAGAGGGGAGGAAAGCTGGGGTGAGTGGGAGGAGACTCAGGCTCTCCTCTGGCAGGCAGCAAAGCCCAAGCTCTGTCTGCGAGTGTGCGGGGGGCTCTGAGTTGGAATCTCTGGCATACCTCTTGACGACGTCTCCCCAAATGCCTGAATATGCTAAGGCCCTTGAAGAAGAAGGGCCGCCCGTCCTGACTCCAAGTGCCAGGATAGGCTTGTCCTCAGTGTAGGTACCAGGAGGACTCAGGTGAGGGCGAAGTGTAGTTCTTTGCCCTGAGGTGGTGGAAGCGCAGTTGGCTCGCCTTAAAGCCTCCCAGTGTGAGGATATGGTGGTGGGGGAACCATGGGAACGACAGCACAAGAAAATAAATTTAATTAAAAGAATTAAAAATAAAACACAAAAAAACCTTCCAACTGTCTGGGCAGTGGAGGAATAGGAGTTTCTGGGTACTTGCCATGGGAGCCACGCGGAGTGAGAGAAAGAAAATCACCCTCAGGTCCACTTGGTCCTCTGTCTGAATGTACAGAGCCCATTGAGAAAGAGATAGATAGATAGATAGATAGATAGATAGATAGATAGATAGATAGATAGATAGATAGATAGATAGATAGGTAGGTAGGTAGGTAGATAGATAGATAGATAGATAGATAGATAGATAGATAGATAGATAGATAGATAGATAGATAGATAGATAGGTAGGTAGGTAGGTAGGTAGATAGATAGATAGATAGATAGATAGATAGATAGATAGATAGATAGATAGATAGTCAGACAGATAGGCCCATTGAGGGGGGGGCTTGGCTAGCTTGGCTACTGTTGGTCAAGTGACTACAAAAATAGGCACCCACAAAATGCAAAGTGTCACTATTCCCACACAGACAGTTGTGTTGGGGTTACACTGGAGTGCCTCGTTTCCCTAATTAGAGCTGGTCTTTCTTTTCCTGCAAATTTGGGGAATCTCCTGTTATTAATGACCTTTTGGAGCTATGCCCAGGACTTAGAGACATTGTCTTCCTCGGATCTAGGTAATGAGGCCGCTACTGATCCTGAACAAATGGGGGAAGTTATTTAATAATGACTCCACGCTGTCTGCGGGTGACCTTTCATTTGTGGAGATGAGAGGCATCTGTTTATCATCACCCCCATGTGGAAGATTTTGATTTTTCGGGATTAGTTCTCCTGGAGAGAGTCCATTTTGCTGTCTGCTGCCTTAGAAAAGTTTGCCTTTTAAAGGCACCGCACACAGCAGTGTGTGAGAGAGCAGCAGCGGAAGGCACAGAAGTGAGACCTGTGCAGAAACACATTCCTCTCAGTCTGGGGTGAGTGGGTGCACCAGGGCTGGTGACTTGGCCTGTGTGCTGGTGAGGAGGCCTGTGGCTTCTGGAGGTAAAACCTCTGGGAGCTGAAGTTGGAGAGGAAGGAAGAAGCACATCCCATACTGTGATGACTGAGTGGAGGTGGGAGGACCCCAGACTTGTCCCTTTTAGGCACTTACAATTAAAAGACTTACAATGACATGGTGACATGGGCGTGTGGTATGTGTGTGTTGGGCGGGAGGTGGCGGGGGAGGGGGGAGGGTGGCCCGAAAATTAATGAAATTTCAACACAACTAGAGGTGGCACCAGAGCCCATAGGTTGCAGCTTCAATCTCACAGGACTTTCCCACCTCTGTTAGACACCAGCCACAAGTCCTGGATGTCACCTGTGTGTCTGACTCATCACTGCCTAGACTGGGTCCCAGTGATTCCACCTCTGGTTTGATTGCTTTGTGAGAACGGCTCACAGAACTCAGAGAAACAGCTTAGTTCCTAGATCACCAGTCTGTTATGAGTGGGTGTAACTAGGAGCAACCCAGTGCAAAGATGCACAGGGCAAGATGTGGGGAGTGGGGAAGGGGTACTGTCATCTCTGGCTCCATGTATGTCAGTTAGGAAGCTCTCTGAACCCACCCTTTCTGGCTTTTATGGAAGCTTCCCTAGACAATATGAGTTTTATCATTAGTCTCTGGTCATGAAGCTGTTATCTCCAAGGCCTTTCCCTTCCTGGAGATCTGGGGTGGGGGTAAGATTGGAAGCTCCAACCTTCTAGTCACAGGGTCCTGTCTCCTGGCACCCAGCCACCATCCTGAGGTCATCTTGCCATAACAGGGCCTTCCAAAGATCACCTCATTCACATAATATGAGACCCTTTCCTGGCGTCTAGTGCTTAGACATTGCCAAGGGTTTTAGGTCAGTGTCAAAATGTATTTCTCAATTCAACATAGCTTCTCTATTGTAATCACTGGATCACACAGCACAGTGGACTGAGGGCCCATGGGCCAGCAGAGGCATAGTGGAGCTGGGCAGGGAGGAAAGAACCATGGGCAGGGTTCAGTGAAGTTCTCTGGGCCCCTCCAGTGACAGAAGTCTCTGTCCTGTGGGTCTTGTGGGGCTTCTGGAAGCTGGTAGAGATAGTCTGGGAGAGAGGAATAGGCATGAAGGCTTAGAAAGGCAGACTGATTGAACCTGCAGGGAAAATCATACACTATGGGCAGTATTTAAAGAAGCTGGATCTCACTTTTAACCTAATTCTGTAAGCCTTTAAAAAAAAAGCATCAGCACAGTGGACTACTATGCAGCAATCAAAAAGATAAACACATGCCATTTGCAGCAACATGGATGCAGCCATAAACAAGCTAAGACAAGCTAGCTAAGCAAGATAAATGAGGAGAAAGATAAATACCGAATGCTATCATGTAGAGTGAAACAAAATAAAGGGTCAAAGACAAACCTTAAGCTAGCTGTTGAAAGCTGACCATAGATATGAGGCATCTAGGAAGGAAAGAAGGAGAAGGGAGAGGAGGGGAGGAAGGGAGCAAACAGGGAGGAGGCAAGCACAATGCACTGTGGTGGTTACTATGGGTGCTCTGGTGGTGGGAGAACTAGGGTGACCGCCCTTGATGGGGATATCCCCAGTGTCAGATATTAACAAGGATGCAAAAATGGCACGTTATTAAAGAACAATATTTTAAAATGATGTGTGTACTGATGCTGATCTATGTCTGGACACGGACACATATACCTATATGGTATGGGAAACCCGGGCTACTTCAATGAAGAAAGATAAATCCTGCTGATGGGGAACTCACCACTCCTCAGTTTCCAAAGGGCTCTACTCCATTTCCAGAGATGTTTCTAAAACTCCTTTTTTTTTAAAAAAAAATTGATATGAAACTCTCTGCTCTATCGCTTTGGTCCATTGATCTTTGTTGTCATCTGGGGGCGTCAATGATTTGTGTTTGTCCTCTCACTTGGGACATTCACTCGGCCTTCAGCCTTGTGGGCACAGGTGGCATGCATTCATCTTTTTCATAGCTGAATAGTATTCCGCTGTGCATATAAACAGCATCTTCTTAATCTAGTCTTCAGGTACCCCAGTCATTTCTGTATCTTGGCTATTGTAAACAGCACTGCCATGAACATGGGGAAGCAGATGTTTCTTCAAATCTGTTTTGGCATCTCTACAGGGCAAGGACAGCTGGATTATGGTTTTTTTGGTCTCCTTGGCCTGAGTCTGGCTCAGGATGAGCTGCGCTGTGACTCCACCACCTCCTGCTGTACCCAGGAGGTCAGTGTTCCTGGCAGACAGCCATGCACCCCCACACTGGGCTCCCCGGACACAGAGGCACAGCCGTGCTGCTGCCTCTGTCCTTCCCAAGGATCGAAGCCCAAAGCCTCTTACAAAGCTGTCTTCTGAGGGCCCCTCGGCTGTCCTGTTTGTAAAACCATTCACAGTCAGCCTTGCCTTTCATTTCCTTAATCTTAAATTGCATCAAAAAGGGAGAGATTAGAGGTAAAACCTCAATAAAAGACTGAACAAAAGCCTGCTCCCACATTGGATTCTCACACCTAGCTTCCCCTGTTCTCTCCTTCCTCTTGTCTGACAGACAGAATGTATGAACCTCCTTTTTTAAAAAAAAACTGAGATTAAAACACTATTTAGAAAAGGTCCTCAAGTTTGAAGTCACCTCTGCTTCATACATTAAACATCAAATGTACATTAACTGTGAATTATGGTCACAAAAAGTAAATCCTTTAATGCCGTGTTCTATGTTCCACCGCTGAAGCTCAGCATTAATGGCCTCGGCAACTCCGTCAATGGGTGGACTCCTTATTTTTTAGCTCTTTCCACCATGCAGCTTTCCCTCTCCCTGTGTTTACAAGCACGCAGCTGCATGAAAAGATTGCAGGGAAGTTGAAGTTCAGAAACGATCCACTTGGGTGGCACGCACCCCATGGCATGCACCCCATGGGCAGCGGGGCATTCTGGCACAGGCCACCCCAGAACTCCCGTGAGAGTATCCTGGGCTGATTTCAGCCACTTGCAGGAGTCAGTCCTGGGAGGATGCAACTGTTAGGAAGATATCTATGATCTAGAGCAAGTGACTGATTGGAAAGCCTGGTGTTGTATGGAAAGGGTATCTCTGCCCAAAGAAAAGGCCAGAGCCCACTGATCAGTGATCTTGCCTGGGTCTTGGTGTGGAAGCTGGTTTTCCACATCACTGGCCATCTGACATTTCCTCCTGGGTCAGGCAGAGAGCCAGCCTGGTATACACCCTACATATCTGCTCCAGTGAGATGGCTCTTTTGTCTTCAAACCTGTGCCAGCCCTTTCAGTGTGACACTGAAATGTGAAGACTTTTGTATAATCTCATCTAAAGCCCTGGGACCAGAGATAAGCTGGAATTGTGGATGCGCCTTAGCAGGTTAGGACATAAAATTAGAAAAGTCAAAATGAATTACTTCTTCTCCAACCTAGGTTCAAAGACATGATTGGATAAAGTAGAGATAATGATGGAAAATGATTTAAAAAGACATTGAATTGCATTTCAGTGTTTATGCACCTTTAAAGCTTGTACTAAATTGCACAAGTTATTTAAATACATTCTTTAATATTTATGCTTTGTTGTTTTAATAAAGACTTCTATTTTTAAATAAAAATGCATAATTAAGTGGAACAGAATATTTCCCTTCTCAACATGCTTAATCACGCCTCCAGGAGGCTTAAGTTGCATCAGTTATGAAGTCCAGATACTACCATCTACTTTGCAGCAACCTGCACACAGTAGGTCCTCAATGAATATTTAATGGTCAGCTATTACGTGCCTATCAGTGGGCTAATTTCTGGAGATGCAAAGAAGAGGAGGACATGGGACCAACCTAAACAGAAGAGGGAGTCAGACATTGCTACACAGGTGAGCATATACTTATGAGATCGGTGTTGGGAGAGATGGGAGCACAGCCAGATGGCAGTTCATCAGAGGAAACATGTCCTAACAGATTGGAAAGATGGACAAGTCTTGGTCGAGGATGTGAGAAATGAGCTGAGATGATGAGATGAGATGAGATGAGATGAGAGAGATGACAGTCCATTCCAAGCAGACCCAGAGAGTGAGCATAGCCTCCTGATCGGTGGAACATGGGGTATTTTTGGGTAATGAGAAGAAGACATGGGTGATGGCATGGCTACCACAGTGCTGGCTGTGTTGAGGAAGAAGGTGCACAGGTAGACAGAGAAGTGTGGCCAGAGCGGTAATTCAGCCTTGCTCTGCTTGCTCAGTTGAGCTCCAGCCAGAGGCCCACATTCTCAGCAGAAGGCATCTCCTCCAGACAGGCTGCCTGAAGGGAGGGATATCATTATCTAATTTCCTCCAAGTACTCCATGTGCTAATATGGCCCTGGTGGCTAGTGACAGCCAGGGCAGGGGAGGCTGGGTGGGACAGGTATAGCTAGAAAGGCACATGCGGTCAGAGGCACAGGACTGGAAGTTGGCCTGCAGGCTGTGAGCCTTTATCCTAAAAGCAATGAGAAGCTAATGAAGGGTTGTAAGTGTGTATGCGTGTGATGAACAGATTTGCATTTTGAAAAGATCACTCTGGTTGCAGCATGGAAACTGATTAGGCGGGCAGCAGAGTGGAAGGGGGGTTGTCTGGTCTGGGGTGGCAGGTCATGAGTTCGGTCTTCACTACTGAGCCTGATGGTCCTACAAGCATCCCGGTAGAGAGGTCAAGTGGAGGTGAGCGCCAACAGACTGCACATATAATCCTTGGTTAGCAGTGATCACAACCCCCAGGCACTGATTGCCCAGAGTACACAGGACATGTAGCCACTTAATCCCTGGGTGAAGAGGGCAAGCAAGGTTCATCACAGCAGGGTGGGGACTAGCGGAGCCCACCCCGGTGGGAAGGCTGGCTCCCACGGACAGTGTTGTGTGGTCCATGTCAATGTCACAGAGAACAAAGGGAAGCTGCTGGGCTGAGCTCAGCACAGAACTAGTGAGGGTGACTGCGAGGTGGACAGCGGCACAGAGCTTCTCTTACTGTAGGTGGTGATGGTCCTTGGGATTTTCAGGTATGATCTGAGGACCAGGTTGGGCATGACAGTAAGATAAAGTTCAGTTTATTTGGGAAAAGGGCAGGTACAAGACAGATACCTTGGAAGGTTCTAAAACAGTCAGAGAGTGAAGGCAAGGAGATGGTTCTACAAGAGTTAGAGTGTGCATTCTGAATTGGATAGACTCTAGCTCTGTTCGCCAGGAAGATAAAATACACAGTGGTGAAAGGGTCCACCTCAAGATTTTTAAATGCCTCATGTGGTTTCATCTGGGCCTGCCCCGTACCCAGCTTAGGTAAGTGAGACAGTTATAGCCCCTCCACTGCAGGTGTGAGAGCCAGCAAGTGTACGTGGTCAGGACAAGAGGAGAACCAGGGCAGATATGAGTCTACAGGTTGAATGCTTTTACCACCCATAGGTGGGCAGGGCTGGAAATGGCAAATCAGAAACTTTGAGCGCATAAACTTATTATAATTGATAGTGTTTCTTCTCTCCTTTGCTAGATGTTGTGGTAGCTTTGTTAATTCTGTGTGGAGGAAAAATGACGTGCGTGTATATGTGCAAGCATGTACACACATGTCACATGTATGTGCATGTGTATATGTGTATGTGTGTATGGCCATATGTGTGTGCACACACTCCTTTTCTTATCAGACTGAGATAAATTTTGCAGGAGTCAAGGAAAGTTGGAACCTGCCTAGTTTAGCAAAGAGAAGGCCAAGAAATAGAATCTTAAGTAGCCATGTAGCCCACTTACTGATTCACTGGCAGGGTCGACCACACTATTACTATTAATGGTCATATTGTTATTACTCTTGATGACAATAGTGGACATGCTCCCAAACACATAAATCAACTAATTTGATCATCACCATATCCTCACAATACTACTGGGAGGTGGTCAGCAGTCATGACCATTAACCACTCTCTACAGCTCTCTGGAAGCTCACACCCTACCAAGAGCAGTCACAGCACCCAAGGTCAGGGACCAGTAAATGCACCAGCCAAATCCAGTCTACCCTACAGACTGCACCATGTTTATATTTTAAATTTGCTTCCCATTAGAGAATAACTGAAATGAAATAGTTAAATTGGTTTAACTAAAGCACAAAGAAGAGAAAAAACAGCTATTTGGAGTTTTTTTCATTGAGGTTTGTACTTTCAGATGCCAGTTGATCTGACATCCTGAGCGAGTAAAAGCAAACAACCTTGAGCTGAGTTCCAAAGTTGGCTGGGAACTAGAATGCAGAGAGGGAGGAGGGGGTGCCAACAGGTGCCAACAGAGACTTGAAACGCTGTTATTTGAAGCAAAGCCACTTCATACTTCATGTATGAAGTGCCCTGTGACTAGCCAGTAAATTTCAGCCAAGTTCGTATTTCTTTGCCTCTCACTTGATTTTCAGCTTCTTATGGTCTTTGGCTGCACCTCTTGAATGACTCAGTTTCCTTTGTTTCTAAAAGCTGGAGAGATGAATATTCCAAATAACGTGTAACTCAAGGCTCTAAACAAAGGAATGACAATGCTGTGATGATGAGTCTTGTAGTAATTCAGTTAGAGAGAGGATCTACTCCTTTCTGGGCCTCCAAATCCCCACCCACCTCTGTGCATCAGGGAGCATTTCCAGCAGGTTGACCACCACCCATGGCCACTGGAAAATGAAGCACAGGATACAGACAGAGGAGAGAATTACCCTGAGCCTGGTAACTGTAAGAGGCTCATTCTTTCTCTGTTCCTACTCATGTTTTCTTGAGGCAATTTTATCCCTGCTCTATCTATCTTTTTTTGCAGACAAAACCAGAAAACTAAATGAAACGGGCTGAAAACAAGATGGAGAACTTTTGTTCTTCAATCATCTGAATTTACTTAAAGAAAACGGGAATGATGCCTAAGATTTCAAATACCATAATCCTGGCCCATGACAAATGATACCTACTGATTAGTAGTAGATGGCCACATGTCATAACATCAAAATGGAACAAGTCAAGTCACACATCCATCTCCCACTGTCTCTGTACCTTTGAAAACCTTAGGGTGGATTTAAGAGCTTGGAGGGCATCTTTGAGACAATAGTCCACCATCTCCTCAGGGTGCTGATCCCTGATTAAAACTTAATTTCCCACCAACTCTTGTCTCTCCAGTTTTGGCTTTCAAGCGGCAAGTAGCTGGATGCAGGCTCTTGGAACAGAGCTGGGATGAGAGGAGCCATCGGAGCATCTGGCTGGATACAGTGCCCCTCTTCCTTATGAAATATATTGACCCATGAAATGCCATAGTTCAAAAGAGAGGCAAAGTTGTTTGGCTGTTGAGATGTTCCCTATCAGTGCCAAGAGCAAGGGGTCCAAAGTACAAAACATGGATAGTTTCCATTGAAAATCTTACTTGGGTTGGAAATCTCAGGCTGTGATGGGAACCTGAATGGTCACTTTCCTTCCAGATCCCCATTTCCATTTGCATTGTGTCATCTCTCTTTTAGATGGACAGACATGGTCAAGGACTGGGAAGGATGACCTGGGTTAGATAGAGTTTAGGATGCAGCTGAAGAGTTTGGAGCTGCTGATCCACCCCAATATAGCAATCAAGGGAAATCCATGGGGAGCAAAGGGGTTCATTTGCCCCTTAAATAAAACACAGGGGACATGAAGAGGTCTGAGGAGGTGCAATCTGGAGGAGCCCTGTCAGTGGTACCCCAAATATTCCTTCTGAGTTTCTCCTTTTTATCCCTGGCACACCCAACACAGAGCGGTCCATTTGGACTCAAGAAACAAAGAGAATTCCTTCTTCCCCTTCTAGTTCCTTAGGGAACAATTTTGCATTTTTAAAGGGGCTATTCTAAAATTAAGAAAAGTTAAAATGGAAACGAAGGAAAGACAAAAAAGTGTAAGTGCACAGAGGTATAAAATACAGGTATTTGCGTGCCAAAGCAGTGTTCTAGAATTGTCCCCTCCTGTTGGGGGAGGACATTTGGCTCAGATCAGAGTATGGAAGGCCTTTAGGTTGAAGCAGAAAGGTGAGTTTCTGGCCCAGGGAACAGGCATCCCTTACCTTCCTCCAAGGCTCCACATGCACGGAGTGGAGGGGACCAGTCTGAACGCACCATCTGCTAACCACAGGGCAGATCCCCAGGACCCTTTGCTCCTGGGGACCCTCTGCAAATCCTGGCAAAGCATCCATGGCCCTGCAAAGCAAAGCAAGAGAAAGTTGGAGCTCATGCTGCTCGTTCAGTTTATTTCTGCCTCTCCTTTTCTGCAGCCATCAGGTAGATTACAGACAGGGAAATTGGGTTTCAGAAATAGCACCTGTCGAAGAACGGCAGGCATGGCTCCCCACCCCCGTCAGCACCAAATGGTCTTAATTAACTTTGGACACTTCCGCGCCTCACACTTTATTTCTGAATGTTATTGAAAGTTGTCAGAACTTGTCTCGCTTTTTTCTTTTATTATTAATGTGTAAATACAATGCCTCAGGAGTGTTACTAAAACACAGAATCTAATCCCAGGAGATTAATTTATGAACGCAGCATAGGGTGAAGCTACGTCCTGGCGACTGCAAATTGATGTCGGGGAGCACGGCCAGCATCGGCCTCTGCAAACCGCGGGGATCCGGAAGGCCATGGAGGCGGGAGGCAAGCGGGGGTGAGGGGAAGAGCTGGACTTCTCTGGTGTTGGAACCTCTCCCAGGACACAGGGCCTTGGGTATGTCTCGGTGAGGCGCACAGTAGGCTGCCTTTCTCCTGCTGGCCAGTGCCTCTGGACGTCTACCCACCCACCGGCCATGGCCATGGCTCTTAGGCTACATCTAAGCTCAGCTCTATGGGAACCAAAACAAGCCAAGCCATAGTGACAGCCTGTGATGACCTTGGCTTCCTGGGGGAAGTCAGACATAGGTACTTGAAACTACTGGAGAACAAAGCCTGACTCTTAGCGAGCATGGGGCTGAGTGCAGCTGATTTTGAAGGCAAAGGTTCAGTGCAGAGTTGAGCCTGTGGACGGGAGGGATCAGGTAACTCCTCAGGTAGAGGAGCACCTGGAGTTGGATTCAGCCACCTTGAGCTTTAGGGTGTGGAGTGAAAGATGGGGTACCCTGGCCCTTCCTTCAGAAAGGGGAGACATGATCATGGTGACGGGGGTAGAGAGAAGGGCATTTTTATTTTCTGAGGTGCTGAGGCCAGAGGATGATGTGGAAATGGGATGATTAGCACCTGTATGTGTCATAGAAGTCTGAGAAAACACCCTTGTCTCGGGAGTGGTGGCTTGTATCACTGATCTCCACCTCCAGGGAGCTCTGAGCAGATGCGACCTTCCAATTGCAAGGGTGGTTGTCATTGGTGAAGGTAGAAGAGGTGGCTGCCCCAAAGCCCAGGATAGAAGATGCCTGTGGGAGGTCAGTCAAGTAAGCTGAGAGACAGGGGTGAGCCTGTGTGTGTGAGAGGAAGCCTGTGTGTGTGTGAGAGGGGTGGTGGGGGAGAGGCTGGGCCTTGCATGTTGGGGCTCCGGATCTATCTTTTAGGGGATCAGGAACAGGTATGGGGGCACCTGTATTGAGGGTTGGGGTTAGCTGCTCCCCACTCTTGATAAGCAGAGGATCCCTCCTTCCCCTCTTCCTGTGTCCCTTTCTCTAGTTTGCTTCCTGCCTGCTCCTACTTCTGCAAGTTCCTTTCCAGAGCAAGATGTGTGCGCGTGTGTGTGTGCGTGTGCGCGTGTGTGTGTGTGTGTGTGTTTGTATGTGAGGGAGGTGCACGCTCCAAGGGAAGACCTGAGGTCACCCTGGCCTTCCTGGGGCAGGGGGAGGATCCAGAAGACCCGAGGCAGGGGCCATGTGGTAGTGACTCAGTTGAGGACTGAAGGGCTGGAGAACAGTGGCTCCAGCCAGAAGGGCAGAGCTGGGAAAGAAGGGGGCTTTCCTTGTTCCTTCTCCTCCACTGAAGGCTCCAGAATCCAAGATAGCAGCTCTGCTGAGTGCTCTTTGCAGCAGGAAGGGAGCAGTCACTGGCTGGTCTTGGCACAGAAGCAAAGACTCCAAGAGCTGCCCCAGGAGTGCCACGGGCACCCACCCCATGACCTGGGCACATCCATGTGAGGACATTCAGTGTCAGCTTGCTGATGGGTCCCGGGGTGGCAGCAGGGCCGAGCTGGCTGCAGCAACAGACCAGTGGTGAGAGGCCCCAGTGCGGTTGCTTGCAGACGCTGGGAGAAGAGAAGGGCCTGTTGCTCTGTCCTCTCTGGGCACCTTTCTCCATGCCTGGGTCCGGTTCACCCATGTGTCTCTCTCCCCCAGTGAGGTTCCTCCCCGTGCTCCCTTCTCTGTCCCTAGGTCCTGTCTCTGGTGTGTCTCTCTCCCCTGTGAGGTTCACAGAACCAGCTGCTGCCAACAGAGGCAGCTCCATCCTCCCACTTCCACAGCTACACTCAGCTGAACAGACCCTGTCCAGGGCTCCCTGCCAGACCCCCCCACCCCCGCCCCCAGCCTGGCAGAGATCTGCAGAGGTCCTGCTGGGAAGGGCTGGTGTGGCAGAGGTGGGAAGGGGTGGAAGACGCCACCTAGCAACGGAGACACTTCTCCTTCTAGAAATTGAGAGCCCAGAGACTCCGGGCACAGCCCTGCTCTTCAGGGAATGTGCTTTTCAATCAGCATCTGCGGCTCAGACTCCACGCTCCCTCTGGAACAGAGCTGGTGGAGACAGACTCACAGACTCGGGGCTTTGGAGAGAAGGAGACGACAGTCGTCTCTCTCTGTTCTCTAGTCACCCGCTGGGCACCCCACTGCAGGCTGCCAGACTCTGCCCCCAGCTCCCCACATAGACATGGAGCCCCCAAACTCTGGCCAAAAGGCTGGCTAAGCATGCCCTCCGGAGGTTGGTGAGGGTAGCAGGTGGCAGGGCGTTGAAGGGGTGTGAGGCTGTACACGATAGGCGCCCAGGACACTTAGTAGGCGCCCAGACACACCGCGCGGAGACGAGGCAGGCTCCCTGTCCCCCTGGTTGCTGGGGAAATGAGATTCGGAGCACAAACCATCAGCCCGAGAGACAGGGGTCATGGTCTCAGTGGCTCGCCCCATTAGCCGGGCTGGCGGGAGGCAGCGGTGCTTTTGAGGGCTTCAGACAATCCCGGGGATGGAGGGGCCTGAGCTGCGAAGCTAATCTCAGGCCGGCAGCCCCGTGCCTTGCCTTTGTCTCAGCCCACTCACCGGCTCTGCCCTTCAGAGGAAGCCGGTTGCCTCCTCCTGGGGCTGTGGATTAACCCCTAAAAACTGGGTTCTGTTTACAGAGCTCTCTCCAAAGCCGAGGGAGCCCCCAGGGTCTCTGGTTCTCGCCGTGTGTCGACGAGGGGCATCCGTGAGGTCAGACCGGCTGGCTGGCAGCTGCTCACCCCCGGCCCCAGGCACTCAGCCTGTGTCTGCTGGGAAGCCCTTCTCGAAGGCTCCAACTGCCTGTCCTGCCTGCCCCAGCTGCTCATTGTCACCAAGGCCCAGCCCTGTCCATTCACAGAGCCTGCTTGACGGGTACCAGCTTCTTCACCTCACCCGAAGGGGCAAGGTTGTGCTTGGACATCTGCCTGAGACATGGGGTCCAGGATGTTGGGCAAAGCCCCTTCCCTTTATCTTTACCAAAGCAGCCTCCTTGCCCCACTGGGTTTCTGCCTCAGCTCCCTAACTGCACCTTGG
>PVHY01023377.1:0-21028 GCA_004024945.1 Uropsilus gracilis
TCAGCTTCCCAGGTAGCTGGGATTACAGGCACGCACCACCATGCCCAGCTATTTTTTTTGTAACTAGGTCTCACTTTGGGCCCCAGGCGGGACTCGAACCGCAATCCCTAGCCCCGGCCGCTTCATAGGCTGAAGCTTACAAGCACGAGCCACCGTGCCCGGCCAAATATGGAACGCTTCACAAATTTGCGTGTCATCCTTGCGCAGGGGCCATGCTAATCTCTGTATTGCTCCAATTTTAGCATATGTGCTGCCGAAGCGAGCACTGTATGACCTATTAATTGTCGAGTCAATGACTGCTCATCAGTCTATAAAGCAGGTTTTATGCAAATATAGGCACTTACTTACATTTCTACCAAATGCCTCAATTTGTGGCATGGGTAATGGAATTTTTTTGCTTGATATTTAAAGCCATTTCCGTTTTCTAAGACAATATCAAAAGAAGTCCCTTTTTCCCTCGATGGAAAGGAGCACCGTCCAGTCCTGACTACCTCCGGGAGCACAGCAAGCAGAACCACGGGCCACGCCACCGCCTCTGAGCAGCGTCTCAGTGCAGCAGTGCAGCGGCCGGGCATCCACCGAGCATCACACGGCGCCAGTGCTCTCAGGGGCCACAAAGCCAGTTATTAATTGTTCACCTTCCAACTACAGCAGCTACTCGACGCTTCTTGACGGCTGTTCGTCTGCTAGCTGCACTTCCCTCAGTCTGGGCTCAGAGAAATGGCAGTGACTCACCAGGAGAGCATCTAGGGCAAAAGGCACTGCAACAGGCGCCATTTCAAAAATACCAAGTGCCATTATGAGCAATTCAGCTCAGCCTGTGAAGCTGTGCATTTACATTGCCAGGCATGAGCAATCTATTAGGCGCCGTAAAGATACGAAGGCTGCCGGGCACAGTGGCTCGTGCCTGTAAGCGGCAGCCTAGGAAGCGGCTGGGGCTAGGGATTGTGGTTCGAGTCCCACTCGGGACAACATAGTGAGACTTAGTCCCCAAAAAATAGCTGGGCATGGTGGTGCACACCTGTAATCCCAGCTACCTGGGAAGCTGAGGCTGGGGATGGCTTGAGTCTGTGGTACCCCGAGCAATAGGAGCCTGCAGTTCCACAGGCAAAAATAGTGAGACCTAGTCTCAAAAAAAAAAGATACAAAGGCTTTTATATCTTAATAGTTAATAGTCTTCAAAGATTAGGAGAGCCTAGCTTATAAATCATCACTGGGCAAAACAAGCTTCTATAGAAAAGTGCGCGTTCCAGGTAATTACAGCTTAGCCTAAAATGCTAAGATGCTTCCTATATGCTCAATGGACTCTTCTTACACACGCTCGTTTCTGTCAGAAACAGAAGTGCACAGATCTGAGGAGTCCGGGAAGACAGCCGTATCCAAATCAAGGAGAAAAGACCGGAGGAGAAACTAACCCTGCAGAGACAACCTCCAGCATTCTGGAAAGACCTTTCCATCGCTTCCGTTGTCAAGTCTCTGCCACGGCAGCTCTGGCAAACTAAGTCACAACAACCTATATTCCACAGAGCTGAGAGTGATGTGCTAGTCAGAAACAGGGGCTCGGCTCACCCACGCCATTTTTCAGACTGTCAAAGACATCTATTCAAATAAATCTATGTGCCCATCTCATTAGGCAAGAAGGAAAATCATGCCTTGACATGTGGAGAACAGGTAGGAGGGAAACAGGAACGGGACAATGCAGCCTGAGCGACAGTCTCAATTCAAGCACACACCGGGAGCCACCTCCTCAGCCAGCGGCCGGCGCACTTGGCCAAAGCTTTACCCGCACAGGGAAGCAAGGGGTGAGGCACCCTGGAACTGTGGGTGAAGAAAAGGAAGAGAACAGCAAGCCAGATGCCCCAAGGGGTGAGGGGCATACAGAGGGCCCAGCTCTCTCCATGGTGAGGGAAGAGGGTAGCAGGGGGCCCAGAGAAGATGTTCCTTTGCTTCCTCCCTGCTGCCTTTTTAGAGAGTCACACCTTGGAAGTGATGGGGGTGGAGTCAGGGTTACAGAGAAACAGAGAAAAGCTGAAATACTCCCTGCCCGTCTTTCCTTTTATTTTTTGTCCCAAGTTGACTGGGCAGTATTCCTATCATCAGGAAAAATGCACCTTCTGTCCCTCTTCCAAACATGCTCTCCACAGACACCCCCCCACCCCCCACTGCTGCCCCACAGCTGTCTGTGGTCCGAAACGAGGTACGCGGCACCAGGAGGGAAATGGCCGCGCACAGGTGAGGACCGCATCTTTACCTGATGGCCAGGCTTTCAGTGCAGGACACACTCAGAGCAAGTCTGCTGCACCCGGCTCACTGTGGGTTGCCTGCGGGTTATCTGCCTAGCCTGCCCCCACCCAGAGGTCTGACTGAGACTCACTACTACGATCTTATTCAAATAAAATCAGTACCTGAATACACAGAAATCTCTCAAAGGGGCACTGCATTTAATGTGCATCTAGTATTTCACTTTGGGAAGAAAGGAAGCTGGGGAGAGTGCACATCTGAGCCAGGGAGAGTGCATCAGATACACCCGTGCCAGCGCTAACGAAAGCCAAGGTTAGCTCTCCTGACTCCTGAATTCAACCCCAGCTTCCACACTCACCACACAAGTGGCATCCCCACCCTCGGTTGCCACAGACACAATGTCTCGCAGAAGCTCTGCAGGTAGCTGAGTATCTTGTGGGTAGGAAATTGCACAATTCAAGAAAAGCCCTGCATCTGGGGGACTTGGCCTCCTCCCTTCTTGGGGGTGAGGAGTAGGAATGGAGGCTGGGCAGAACCCTGGGGGTTCAAGAGGGGAGAAGGGACTTGTAGGCCCCGCCTTCTGGGCCCAGCCCTGATCCAAGTCAGGCTGGGAGCAGGGGCTGAGGCCCCCTTAAAAGGCCTGGCCCTCTAGGGAGCCCCCAGTAGGATAAGGTCAATCCTGCACCACCGGGCTCTCAGGACCTCAGAGTCTAGGGTCCTTGGGGCTGGAGACCCTGGCCTCCACTCTTCCAGTGTCCGGTGGGGGCGGTGCACCCAAGGGACATGAGCTGGGAGAGGGGGGTTAGCAGGCTCTGCCTTCTGGGCCTGACCCAGTGAGTCTTGTTGGAGGAGGTGGGAGCTGAGGTCCTTTTAAAAAGCCAAGTGCACCTCTGGAGAGGAGCTCCAGATCACCCCTGCCATGACTAGGCCTTTGCAGCAGCAGGGAGGCAAGGATGAGTCCTACGCCACCGGGGCCTCAGGGTCTCAGGGACTTCAGGTCCAGGTATCAGGTCGGGGAAGCCAGCTTCTGCCTCCACATGGGCAGGGGGTGGGGGCTGAGCACCTCTGCGGGGTGCAGGCTGGCGGGGGGGGTTCCCCCTCTAGTTTACTCCAAACTTAACAGACCTGCACTAGGAATGAAAAATCCAGTCTTTCCAGCTGCAGATACAATGGAGAGGAAAGGAGGTAATAACGGCCCTGGATACACTCGGTGGACAAGCTCTGTGTTAGGAACCACTGAGTCAGGAAGGTGAAGCCAGCGACCGAGGTGACTTGACACATACTTCTACCCGCATCGTCCCTGGCACTGGGGAACCAACCCCCAGGCCCACGTGTTGCGCAACATGAAGGAGGCTCCCTCCTTTTCCAGGCAATGGGGGGAGAAAGCCACCACGCGTGGCTGTGGCCCCACGGTAAAACTGCTTACAGGAGAGAGGAGAGGAGCTCCACCAAGCACCTGGGGAAGTCTGCCCCAGCGGCGAACACCTCACTGCCATCGGCTAGGAATTGAATTCCCAAACCCAGGTACCGGAACTGCATGGCACAGAACCAGCAACAAGTGACAGAAAGGATCCTGGAGAAGCCACCACATATCTGCCCGACAACAGGTTCCTGATGTGCTCGGCCTGACTATCCGCCTCAGCTACGCCTGGAGACCCGAGCAGCCTGGCTGTCCAGGAGTGCAAGTTCACACGCAGGAGAAAGGACACAGTTCCAGAAAAGAAGACCAGTGGGCCAAGCATGGACCAACAGCTTGCAGCGAGAGGAGTTGGAGTAACCAGAGGGGAAAAGGAGAAAGGGGTGTGGGGTGGGGAGTAAGGAGCACAACACAACCATGCCAACATAATCAATACTGTACGATAATGATGAAATAAAATTAGGAAGAAAACAGCCCTCCAGATTATCTGACAATTTACCGATCCAGCTTTCCTAGAAGGCACTATCCTGAGAACATCAACGTGGAACTGCCTTCGAAAGTCTCATCTTGAAACCTGGCTTCCAGGATGCAAAAGGACCAAGAGATGAGCAGCTTGGATCTAGGTATCTAACTCCAGCGAGAGCTGGGAAATCAGATAAAATGAGATGATTTTTATCTTCCTCTAGAGAAAGAGCAAAGGAAGATCTTTTTCTTCCCGTGCACACTTTTTGGGAAACCAGGAACCCACTGTCCAGTAAGTCGTGTGTAATTTCCTTTAACTTTTGTTTCCTAATTCTTGCCGGCCCGTCTCCAGTGGCCGTAGGCACACCAGACGATGGTGGCTGGAGGGTAGAGAATACCATTTATGGGCAGAAATTTTGTCCTACAAGCACAAGAGAGAAATGGAGATGAAAGAGGGCTGGGGGGCAGGGGGGGGCTGAGAGGGAAGCAGAGACCACCTGAACCCAAGGAGTGATGATGGCTCCTGCACGGCAGCTGCTGACGGGTGGTGGTGACTCGTGTCCCCGATGGAAATCTGCTTTCTGCACCAGCTGACGGGTTTGTATTTACAGTCTGAAGAATCTTGATGAGAGAGTGTTTCATAATTTAGGAAGCACCTTCAGGTACACTATCTCATCTGAGACTCGTCACTCCCCGGCCAGCTGCCTTTATTCTCGTCCTAGAGCTGGTGAGAGTGGCATGGATGACACTCAGGAAACACCGCTCACACTTCCTCCATGCAGAGGCCTGACAAGCCCGTGCATGCTGGGGCTCATCCTTTGGCCCCCAGACACCACCCAAGAGGATGTCCAGGAATGCAGGAAAGAGAGGGAGGAGCCAGGAGAGGTCTTGTGTGGGGAGAGAGGCCACATGAAGGAAAACAGTCAGGCTAGGCCCCAGCTGCAGGCTGCGCATAAGCAGGCTGCCAAAGGTGGAGCGGAGCAGCCTGGTCATCGATGCTCAGTAGATGTTACACAGTGTTGGTGACATTGGCTCTGAGGGGCCTTGTCACAGAGCAAGAGACAAATGAAGCATGTTAAGCAACTTCCCTGTCTCTCAAAGCTAACAAATCTCAGGGCTCCTGACTGACTGCAGCGACATATTCATTGCTCCACAATGTGACCAAAATCGATGAAAAACAACTCAAAAGTTTCACATGCTTCATTTAAATCACAGGAAATGAATTCCAGCTCAGAACACTCAGCTGTGAAATTATCCTGTCAGCCTATAAATGAATTACAAATATATGTATGCAAATGTAGACAGGTAGGAGAATATTAACTTAATACTTAGCATGGTTACACAAGGTCGAGATGCTTTCTCCTTTGCATAAAAAGTACAAAAAACCTACCAAACACAGAACATACAACAACGCTCCTAGAGTTCTATTACTAAAAGGAAAAATAACAAAATAATTGCCTAGTGACAGGAGAAAGAGCAAATTATGATGTATCGTTCTGAGAATAAGACTAAAGCGTCATACTACAACATGGACAAAGCTTAAGGTAAGTAAGGAGGGGGGTACAAAATACAAAACCTCAGTAAATGTTTCGGGATGCAGATGTACTGAAAGTGAAGTGGAAACCAAAGGAATAATAAGCACATAGTTCAGAAGAGCAGGTGCTCTCGAAGGAACAGAAGCAGGACATCTTTGGAGAGAGGCAGAGTGAGGCACCAGACACAGGGGTGTTTCATTTCTGACTCTGGGAGACTCAGGTGCTTGTTGGAAAACAACCTGAGCCTCACAGCTGTGCTGAGCAGCTCTTTATGCCTGCAAGCCATAGCCATTTCATGGAAACAACGACTTTTTTAAAAACCAAAGAAAATTAGATTTTCTCCAGCAACACATGCTTTAATATACACAGAAATCAATCCAGCTCCCAGACATTCAATAACTTTATTTTGAAAGAATAAAAAGGGGCACAACAGAGGTGGTTATCACTCACGATGACACGCAGCAATAATAGGAAGGCCACCTGTGGTTCATAACTCATTAAAACTGACACCAGCCAAAGGAAAAACAGACATATAAATACAGCACTTGAAATATTTCACTTAGCCCTTTTCAGGACTTTCTGAAACCTCTTTGACACCTATTTTCTTGCCAACAAAATTTCTTCTAAACCAGAACACAGACGCCTGTCCTTCCAAGCAAGGCCATGCAGAGTGACCGAGGTCTCCCACTCCTCTGTCCACCCTGGGCAGGGCTTCCGGAAAGTACACACAGCACACCCACCCTGTATTCTTGACACACAATAGTCAGTCAATCAGCTGTGGGGTTGGTTGGTTTCTTCTTTCTGAGAAATGGATGACTGTAACATTATGCTACTCTTTTTTCCAAAGCTCTAATTTATTTCATAAAACTTAGAGTCAATACACTCATTTGGGGGCAGACCCAGAATGAAGGCAAAGGAATCAAAGTCATAACAAAATCTACACTTTTCCCTCAAAGAAGAACGTCATACAGTGCACTTAATGCAGTCCAGGCTGATTTCCAAATCCACACATCTGGAATGCATGTTACAAGGTCACTTAAAAACAAAGCGGAATAGTATAGGATGTTTGACCAGTTTAAGGAGCTTATAGAAACATACCTGAGTGAAGTTGAATTTTCCCAATAACACCTTCCACCAGTCCCAAACAAATGGGATTCCAGGCAAGAAGTAGATCGGTAGCTAAAATAAAAGAAGCAGTCGTTAGAAAAACATTAACACATCTTAAAATATTAAAAGTGTCCTGTACCCCAAAGAGTAGTTATAAACACCCAGAACTGAAGACATGACTATAAAGCATTTTGTGAAAAGGCATTAAATCTGACGTCTGAGTAAGTCTTGGGATGTGGAGGGAGCTGACGCTTGGAACCACTCGGCAGCCGGGAGGCAGTACTCTGGCGCCCTGCAGTGGGCGAAACAGGCTGGTGCATGACGAGAGGGCAAACAAACAGCTGCCCAGAGAGCCCTATGGCCACTGCAGGCCCAGATCCAAGGACCAGGTCTGAGAAACTGCAACAGCGATTTCCACTGAGCGAGACCCACTCTAGGAAACATCCTTTCCTAAAGAAGCTTCAGCAAGCAGAGAAATCCAGAATGCCGCCATTCTTTTGTGTGACAGCTGCTGCAAGATAAACAGAACGGCCACCATTTATTGAGTGCCTACTATGTGCCTGCCAGTCCCAATCAGGGTTGCTCAGCTGAAGCAAAGACGCTTAACTGATACCATTCTAGATGCACAGGAGAGAGACATGGATGCCTGAGGACTTTAGGGCTTAATTTTCCCTTGAAACCCAGGTTGCAGAAGTCTATTATATCCATGGAGATAACAGCATCATTGGTGGCAGCACAAGAGCCGGGAACGATTAGCAAGACTGAAAACAAAATTTCCCTTGGCAGAAAATTTAAATTGTTTAATTATTATCATTTAAATGTTATTTTAATGAAATTTATGATCAACCTGCAACTCACAGGGTTCAATACAGACTTCACAGCTTAGTCTCTGGACCGGTTTGCATTTTGGCTACTGTATCTTAAGTGTCTTTGTTGTTAATAGCATTCAATGGAGACCAAAGAAGACTGATTTAGAGATAGGGAACTAATTTCTTAAAGAGCATCAGAGACATGAACATTTCTTTTTCTTTTTTCTTTTTCTTATTAATACAGTATTTATTTGTCTTCCCTGTCAAACCCTGAGCCAACCACTTTCCCCAGGCTGCCTGGAGAGGTACAGGAAAAGGTACAGGGCAGACAAGACACAGGAGATAGAACTATGGGAGGTGGAGACGACTCCTTCACATAGTGAAGAGGATGAGGAAGGCTACCATCAGCAAAAGAGCCCCATGGCCTCTGAAAGGGCAAAGCCCAGAATGGCATAGGAGAAGAGCTGTTGCTTCAGAGAAGGATTCCTGGCATAACCAATGATGAGGTTTCCAAACACAGTCCCAATTCCAGCTCCAGAGCCAGTCACTCCTACTGTGGCAGCCCCAGCCCCTATGAACTGGGCTGCTGTGTCCATATCTCTTGAAATGGCGGCTGATTTGGGAGCTGCGGCTGAGAGGGAGCTCAGTGGATGCGGGGCTACCACGTTGCTGAGGCTCTCATCTGTCAGTGTCTCAGGTTGTTTCAGCACCACGGTAGACAGGGACCTACTCAGCAACTGAGAGGTGCTCCTGGCCAAGGGGGGGGGTGGAGACGAATTTGGCGCAGGCATACATTTTCGGGGGATAAGGGAATGTAGCAGAGAAGACAGAGAAGGGCGGGGGGGGGCGCACATGAGCGTTTCTAATCATGACAATTCTGTGAGCTGGTTACTGCAGTCCCACTCCACAGACAAGAAGACAGAGCTGTAGAAAGTGACATGAGCACATCCTGCAATGCATCCAGGACAGAGCTGGAGATCATGGCCAGGTCTGCATGGCTCATGCCTGTGCTCTCAGCATCTGCCACATGCCTCCCTTAGGAACTAATCAATAAGACAATCAATTTACACTCTAAGTAGCATACATTCTTACCACAAAAAATGGAAAGAATACGTTATTCCCATCCTACCAGTCAGAGAGAACTACTTTGTCATCTCAATTTCTTATTTTCACAATGCTGCGAATAACAATGTTAACTTTAAAAAAAATGTTATGCCTTTAAAATATCCTTCAAACCCCTAACTCCGCAGCGGCATAACTGGAAGCATTTCTTCACTCCTGCACATTTAAGTGATTTCCAGTTTTGTTCCCTTCATAAAAAATACTGTGAGAAAATGATGCCCATTATGTGAATATCTCATTTGCCTCTTTATTAATAGTTTTAGGATCAGAGCCGGGCACGGTGGCTCGTGCCTGTAAGCTTCAGCCTATGAAGCGGCCGGGGCTAGGGATTGCGGTTCGAGTCCCGGCTGGGGCCCGTAGAGACCTAGTCCCCAAAAATAGCTGGGTGTGGTGGCGCACGCCTGTAATCCCAGCTACCTGGGAAGCTGAGACTGGGAATTGCTCGAGTCTGTGGTACCCCGGGCAACAAAATAGCGAGACCTAGTCTCAAAAAAAAAAAAAAAAAATTAAAAAATAGAGCTTTAGGATCAATTCTTAGGAATAAAACCAGAATGAAAAGATGAAAAGTGTCAGCTCTCCAGTATTACCAGGTTGCTTTTTACAACTTTGGTGCAAGCATCTTGTTCATGATGCCACTTGCACTGCAAGCTCACCAGTCTGGGCAGGTTCTTTATTGGTTCTAGCATTTATACAGACACACTGGACTGGGCTGTGCAGGGCTGGGCAGGGCAAGGCATGCACACACCCACTGGGCCAGGTATGTACAATCACAGAGAGGGTGCAGTACCACAGAGGCTGGTCACAGGGCCTGACCAGCTCACTGATCCTGCACATGGTCCTACATTGAGGCACATTTCTGCCAGGAGCATGTGAAAATGCCCATCTTAAAGACAGCCATCAGGACTTAGAATTTTTTTTTAACTTTGCTGAATTGATGATATCCATTGCTATCTTATGGCTTTTATTTTATTGTTGCTAAGATTAAACAATTTTAAAATAGGCTACTTATATTTCTTCCGTGATTTCTTATTCATATCTTCTCTTCACTTTTTATACTTCTTATTGATGTATGAGTTCTTTTTATATTAAAGACATTAATTCACTGACATTTGCAAATATTTTCAGTTAGTAATTTTATGCAAATATTTTTTTCATTATTTTTATGATTAAAAAATAACTGTTCCTTATCCAATATTAAGTACTTACCAACTTTATCTGTTCATTTAAAAAATCTAAGTCTACGCTGCAATTTATGTCATTATGCGCCAGGCACAGTGGCTTGTGCCTGTAAGCTTCAGTCTATGAAGCGGCCGGGGCTAGGGATCTTGATTTGAGTCCCGCCTGGGGCCCGTTAGCGAGACCTAGTTCCAAAAAAATATAGCTGGGCGTGGTGGCGCACTCCTGTAATCCCAGCTACCTGGGAAGCTGAGGCTGGGGATTGCTTGAGTCTGTGGTACCCCGGGCAACAAGAGCCTGTGGTTCCATGGGCAAAAGTAGCAAGACCTAGTCTCAAAAAAAAAAAAATATATATATATATATATTTATGTCATTATGCAGACTGAAAATACTGATTCTTTTTTCGAGCCACTGTGCCCGGCTAAAAAATACTGATACTTGCATAGAGAGTGAGCCAGGTCCTTGCATCAAGGCAGGCCTCAGTATCTCCTGAAACGGATGACCCTGCTAAGAAGCTCCACCCTAATCTTAGATGAACAGACCACACACAGCTGGTCACCCCCACTCCCACCTTGAGTACCAGATGAGGCCTAGGCACATGGAGGAGAAAGTCAAGGTCAGAGTTCACAGTCAGGGATCACTACACGTACACAGAACTTCCAGCATATGAAAAACAGCAAGAAAAATAATGGCAAGTAGGAAAAGGATATGGTGTGTTTTGGAATGTGTTGTCATTGGAGAAACACTTATCAGGTACCAGCCAGGAACAAGGCATTGTATCAGGCTAAGAAGATAGAAAAATAAAGGCGCAAACAGTCTAGCACTGAAGACCAGTGGGTACAGGAAAGATCTGAATTGATAAGAGTGGAAAAAGTAAACGGATGCCAATGGTGGAGAGACTTGAATAAAAGACTAATGAGCCTGTGCTTCCTGGAGGCTGGTAATGACATAAGTAAAACAAGATTGCGGCCGGGGATCAGCAGACAGCACTGAAAGGAAGCAGAGATTAGAAGCCAGGGAAGGAACTAGAAGATTACCACCAAAGTCTTGGCTTGAATGGGCGCTGAGCTAGTTTGGGGCGTGGGGCTGGCCAGAGGGGAAGAACAGGAAGTTAACAGGAGGAGGTTAAGTAAGGCGAAACACCTCAAAGGCAAGGACAGGAAGAGAGGTACTCAAGGATGACATTGGAGCATTTATTCTCTCCTGAGGTGAGAAGATGGGGCCAGGGACAAGAATTAGGGGGCGCAAGGCAGAACAGACAGGGTAGAGCAGCTGCTCGAGAAAAGGTGGGTGAGAACGTCCTAAAAATTCGTTTTGCACCTTTAGCATTTGAACATGGGAACACGCCATCCACAGTAGAGGATAAAATTTTAACGTGGAAAGAAAAAAGAAACCTAGGAAAAACTATAAAAGCAACCAAGACTTGTAGTCTTGTAACTAAAAATGAGAGTCACTGATCATCTTTGAGGTGTAGAGAGAGAACTGGTGAAACCCACTATGAGTTCACAGTGGGATGATCAAGGAGAAATGTCTTGCTGTAACAAGCGGAGGAGACATTAAAAGAGATGATGAACTCAAAAGCACAGGTTTAAAGGTTAACCTTGGAGAGGACGGATATTACTTGTTTTGTAAGAAAAGAGGAAAGCTAAATATAGCATGGAGAATGTGCGGGAAGGCCTTGGCTAAGTCGAAACAGGAGCCAAAGTCATCTTCGCTTTACAAGGGGAGCAGAGGGGAAGCAGGCAGCAGAGGCTGGGATGGGGAAGGGAAGCCAGACATTGAGTTTGTAAACTGACTTGAAGAGCACATTCTTTTTTCAACTCCGTGTTTTCAAGAAAGAAGATGTCAATTCATTAGTGGGTCACGACATCAATTCTGTACTGAGATCAGGATTGATAGCAACGAAAAATAGAAAACGGAAGAATTGTGGGTCAGGGGAATTGTTTCGTGAAGCGTTTGTTTCTTGTGTGCATGAGTTTGTGTTTGTGAGTGCGTGTGTTCACCAGGTCATTATTTTAAAAGTGCTTACCCTGGACACAGGAATATTTGAACACACTTTTAACTCTTGGATGACAGCTCATTATAACTCTGCTAATTATTTTGCTCACTTCTCTGTACTAATGTTGCAACAGTTTAACTCAGTAGTTTTCAAAAAAGGTCTTATTTAAAAATCACAGTTTGTGGGTTTTTCCTCAGCTTGTCTCCTTATTAGTTTTTTTTGTTTGTTTTGTTTTTTTTTTTTTTTTTTTTGAGATTACGTTGCCAGGCAGCTACAGATTGAGGGATATAGTATCTTCCTGGTGAACTACTCTGTTTACTCTATTATAATTCGAACATGTTCTTCATCCTAAAGTCTAGGTCGTCTAACATTAATATCATACAAGAAAAGGCATTAAAAGGAGGTAAATATGACTCTGGCTAAGCCAATCCTATCGTTCCTCCTACTCCCCCGTCCTGGAAACAAAGTCTAAATTCCCAGGAGGCCTGCAAGGCTCTCTACTGCGGGCTAGTCCTCTCCACGCCCCTCCGCCCTCCCACCCGGAGCCCTGGTCTCCTAATCTCCAGAAGCGTGTGCAGCTGCGCCTGGAATGCGGCTCCCGCCCACTTCTGCCAGCTTTTCATTCCAGACTCAGAACCAGGGTCACTGGTGTTCCCTGCCCGCCCACACCCCGCTCGCCCCGGTCCCTGCTCATAGTCTCTCGTGACACCTTGCCGTAGGTCAGTGCACCTAACTATGACCACCTGGCTGGATGAGAAGCTCCGAGACTGTCTCACTTGGCTTCCTGTTCCCGCACAGTGCGTGGCACGTACACAAGCAGGCTCCAAAGTGGTCACCGAAGGAACGAACATGGGACACAAAGTGGAGAGACGAGCTGGTCAGATAACTCGCAGCGAATCACATGAGGAGAGTCCAGCGATGCTGAGCCATCTGGTCTGTTCCAGCTAGAGCATCAGGGCTGGCAGAGGTAACGTGACTTCAGCGCCACAGTTTGTCAAAATCAAAACACCATTTCCCACTCTCAGCCCAGGGCTCGTTCTAAACACACCTGTAGCGCTGTGAGTCTCGCTGCCAAGTGTCTTCAGACGTGATACTCACTTTATATCTCAGGATACCTAACCTCAAGCCATCACCATCGTTCAACTGTGCCAGCCATGACCAGGGAAGCACTCAACATGCTGCTTCTCTGCCGAGACCATTGCCTCCCCCTCCTCCCGTGCCCACTGCCAGTCGCCTTGCTTAGGCCCAACACCCTCCCCAGCTGGCTCCTTGCAAAAGCTCTCGCTGACAGCTGCCAGGCTGTGAATGCCTCCCAGGCACTCAGACATGTCGCAAAATGCAGCGAGGTCCTAGATAGCCAGGCACTGCAGGGCGCCGAGGTGCAAGGCGGGGAGCGGTAAGGAGGAGGCTGAAGAACAACAGGATGACCACAGGAGTGAGGCACGGGCCGCTGCCATAGTGGCTGAACATCAGTGGAGAGAATGGACAGACCTCAGCAACAACAGGCCAAGGGTAGCCTGGGCCGACGCTGGAACCAGGAGGTTGACCGAGTCCGGGATGCAGGCACCATGTGACGTCACAGGGGACAGACAGCTTCGCTGCAGCCTCTGCACTCCTCTCAGCTTTGGTCTCTTCTTTTCTTAAACGGGGCTTTCCCTTAAGTCACCAGGTTCTTGTTAGGATTATGAGAGGATCACGTGGGCGCACAGCGCAATGTCTGGCACTTAAACATTCCATCATTTTTAGCTCAAATTGAGGAAGGTAGATAAAGCTATACAAACTCCAGGTTCCTACCATTCTATAAATCACCCTTTTATGTAAAGGGTCTATATTGGATTTTTTTTTTTTTGTAAGGAAAGGATAAAAAAGAAAAAGACCATTTCAACACTTTCCTTTACTTATTAAAACTTATGGCAGGGTCATATTCCTGAAAGTCTCCACAGAGTAATATTTCATAAGAATTTCTCAACTCCAGCTACATCCCAGGAATTCTAATTTCCTCAGTATGTGAGTCACAGCTCTGCTAAAGCTCAAACACATGCCCCAAACTCAGTCCCAGCAACCAGGATCTGCATTTGGACTTAGCAGATCCAAAGGGCCAATGCAGTGTGACTGTTGGCTTCCTCCCCACCCTAAACTGCCCTCCTGTGCACAGAAGACACTAGAAGAGATGGTAAACGGAGTAAAAACTATGCGTAGGGAAAAAAGACATGCAGAGACTTTAGCTATGTGCATGAGAATAAGTACTGTATCCTAAGTTTTGAGATGTCATAAGAAAATACAAATACAAATAAAATGTGTAACTTTTAATCAGCAATGAAAGGCACCAGACAAAGTATCAAGATAGCCAATGGAAGACAGAAAAAGGGGGAAAAGTACAGTAAGTAGAAAACATGAGCCGGGCATGGTGGCTCATGCCTGTAAGCTTCAGCTTATGAATGAAGCAGCCGGGGTTAGGGATTGCGGTTCGAGTCCCACCTAGGGCCCGTAGCGAGACCTAGTTCCAAAAAAATAGCTGGAAGTGTGGTGTGCGCCTATAATCCCAGTTACCTGGGAAGCTGAGGCTGAGGATTGCTTGAGTCTGTGGTACCCCGGGCAATGAGAGCCTGCGGTTCCATGGACAAAAATAGCGCGAGACCTAGTCTCAAAAAAGAAAAGAAAAAGAAAACATGAATAAAAGGTAGAATAACTATCATACGAGTCATTACAACGACCATAAAGTTTCAACTAGCCAGCTAACCAACCAATTAACAGACTACTGAATCTCAACCTCTCTGTCAGTTGATTTAATGCTACCCTATTTCTTTCCCCTCCTGTGGCCTACAGCAACCTCTGACATAGCAGGCACCCATTCAACTGATATGAATCAAGTGAGAAATGAGAATGAAAAGCATGAAAAAAATGAATTGGAAGATAAACTTCTTCTAATAGTTTATTTTCATTTTTAAACAAAGTCATGAAACACCAGTCTTTGCTCTTCTGGCATTCCAGCAATAAAACCATTTTATTTATTGTTTGCTAAATACAATAAAGGATATCGATCATATGCATTCTCACACTGAAAGAACAAAAGTTCTGGAAAAGTTTAAGTTATCTTACAATCTCTAGCATGTACCCATGGTTCTCAATACCAAGATGGCAAAGCAGGAGACAGTGGGCAACAGAGGAAGGGTGAAGCAAGCAGTGCCAGGTGGCACAAGAAGGGAAGCGCATTGGCACACACCACATCAAAATATGTGCCTGTGCATATTTAAATCTATTACTCTTTAATCAGGAAATAAAACAAGTTGGCATTCGCAGAGACTGTAAAGATGTGTATAGCCCACTAAGTCACAATTAGCAGTTGCTACATGTCTACACACAGTAATGAACAACTTGTCACCAACATTAATGACTACCCTAGAGGTAGAAGGCACTGCAACGGTAGGTAAAATGGCCCATGGGCTTATATAATCCTTCTAGAAAAAACAAGTACATATTTGAAATGTGCTCTAACAAACGGACAGCTTTCTGATGCTGCCTTCAAAAAGGTACATTCTATGGGGCATACAGATCCAAAGGAAAGCATTTGAAATTTGCAAGCAAGTTTTAAAATGTAGGTTTAGCAGTTATCTAGTAAAAAACAGAGTTGCTTACAAATCACAAAAGCAACATTTTAGAAATAAGGCAAACTTTTAGTGATGTCATTAGAATAACATTCACCCAAAGATACAGTCCAAGTTCAATTGTTTGACCCATTAGGTCAACATCCAGTCTTACTTCAGTCATCTGGCAGTACAGGGCTTATATTTTCATATGCCCTCCCTTCCTGATCCATAGAAAACAAGCGATTAAGCACCGTGTGTCCACAGAGAGCATGAGTCACTCATTCCAAGGGCCCCAAGTGATGGCACTCCCTCATCCCGAGAACAGCCAGGATTTGGCACAGCTGTTGAAATTTAAAGGCAGGTTCACTAGTCTCAAAAAAAAGGGGGGGGCCGGGTATGCATAAGTAATCAGAACTAAGTTTCATTTCTTCATTTCCTTCTGACAACAAAGGATATTTTTGCACTGAAAAGACCAACACCAAGTCAAACAGATGAGGAAATCATTCTGAAACAAAAAGCTGAACATTCCACTGTTGGCTCATTCATGTTTCAATTTTCAGAGTTCATTCAGGCCAGGAAAACAAGCTGAAGAATAATTTGCTTCGGGTACCACCTTAGGAATGCAGGGTTTGCTATATGTTTCTTCGAACGTTCCAAAGGTAGTTCCCAGAATTCAGCAAGTGAATCTGGTGCAGAGGTTAGAGTAGCTGGGGTTTTCCCAGTGTGACTCCAACCCAGTTATAGGTTAGCATCTATGGCTATCATCACGTGGGACCTTTAGAAAACATTGCTGCAGGCGGGGCCTCACCGCTGAGAGTCTGATTCAGTTGGTGAGGGTGGGGCCCTGGCACAGATATTTTGTATGTCTCCCCCAGATGTTTGTAGTATAGAGCCAGATTAAGTGGCTATAGGTTAGTAACAAGTTTTATCCATCAATCGGATCAAAGATGATGCCTGTGCCACGTGCTTTAAGCTCTTTCAAGTACTAAAACACCATAAACTACATACATACTTTAGAGCGAATTGGCACAAAAGCTAAGGACACTCACAAGAAGAGAGATATCACCTTAGAGAGGGATCTTACGGCTGCCTAGACCTTTCCATTCAAACAGGGACCTAATTCCATTACAGTAAAAGACTGATACAGTTTTGATCATGGTCATGATGGATATCAGAAATTGTTTTGAAACTACAATCTCCAAACTAAAAAATGGTTAGGATTTTCTATCTGAAGCACAAAGTTCTGATTGTCACATCTTAAGAAAGGCACGATGCCACGCAAATGGAAGAGAACAACTCAAGAAAAGGACTTTGGTGAAAGGTCAGAGACAATCTAGTTTCTAGGAGCACCTTATGGCAACACAGAACATCATCAGAGGTGTGACTGTTATAGCGAATTCAGAAAAAAAACAGTATCGGAGAGACATTTATACGACAGGGTCTGGAGATAAATGAAGGGAAATTACAACTTTCCAAACTCAGTAACTTGAAGAAGCTAAAAATATAACCAGGTCAAACAAAGATTAGATAAGTCCTTGGCTAACAAATGCATGATACATCACCCAAGAGACACATCAGTAGTAAGATGTACCCCCTACCTGTTCTCCCCCAAACGATCCTTTGATGTAACTTTCAGAAATGGCACTTGAGAGCTAAATGAGAGTGCAGATGAGCTAACAATTGACTCATTTTAGAGTTCTTAAAATTAGCACTTTGTTAATTAAATAGATGCAACCTTTCTCCCAGCTGCAGCTTAAACATTTTCCTAGCTTCTCCTGAAAACTTGGTTCAAAACTAACTTAATCTCTCCCTTCTAAAACTGTTTGATGGCTACTCGCTGCCATTAAGTCCTCACCCACAAGAAGTTCTGCCTTCAAAGTTCTGCCCATTTCAACAAAACACACTGTCAAGTCTGGGATCTGCCATTTTAATTGTCCTTAAATGAAGCTCTGCTTCCAGAGCAAGTACCACCAAAGCAGAGTGTCCCGTGGGTGGAGTGATGGGGAGAACTTGAGCTATTTCAGGCTGGCCAGTTAGGTACTATTTATTCTCATAATTTTTTTTTTTTTGAGCACCCAATTAGAACAAAGATACAGTGATACAAAGAGTTATTTCTGGTAAGAACAAAACAAAAACTCCATAAAGCTCACTGGTGAACACAACCAGTTTCTACAATTACACAGAGAAATGACGGCAGGGTATTTACGATGGAAAGAAACTGCAAAGAATCATATAAAAGGGCACTTCTCTTCTACTACACTTTAACCGGCCGCATCGCCAAATGTCGGGGCAGCATCAGGCTCACCCATCTGCGCAGGCTCTTTGTTGGTTCTAGCAGTTACACAGACACCCAGGGGGAGGGCAGGGCTGGGCGGTAGGCAAGACCCCAGGGGCCCCCCAGGAATATGTACACTTTCTCTAGTCTCTTGCCCTCGCTCCCCTGTTCTCTCTTGAGCGCGTGCTCCTGCTAGTGCTTCCATATCTCCCGCTCTCCTCATCCCGCTCTCCTGGGCCCAGGTGTGCACACTTAACCCACTGGATGGCACAGCCCTGGGGAAGATGCAACATCACAGGTGCTGGTTACGCAGGTTAATGAGCCTGACACACTCACCCACATCACATTCTTTCTTAGGAAGAAAAATAGGTTTTCACTTTTTACTAACATGGGGGAGAAAACACTGAGACCTCAAACTTCAAGACCCAGCTCAAATCACCCGCAGAACTGTCACCCAGCTCCCCAGGTCTGCTGCTCTAGAATCTGTGCCCATGGAACACACAGCCGGGCTAGAGCACAGAGTCTCATCCGTCTTTGTACTTTGGCACAAATGCCAGCAGGTTTTCAAAAATGTTTGTTGAAAGAACAAATGACCACAGAATTTCAAAATCAACAGATGTTGGAAGGAAAACAATTAATTAGTTAGATGAAGGACGTGGTGTTGCTTTTCTGAAAAAGGCGTTAGGGTTTTTGAAAGGTGCAAAGGAGGCAGATGCAATGGCCACGATAAGTGAGCCCTGACATCAAGAAACACAGGGAGGAAGACTAGCCTCAGCTCTGCCGCCTGTCCTTGGGAAAAGGCGAAATGACTGTTCTGGAAATAAGGAGAAGAGTGTTTTTATCCGGCATAAAAACAGTGCATAAAGATATTATGAAAAATCATTATTATCGTCCACGCAAACTACTACAAGTAAAGGCACGGTGGCACGTTTACAATTACCTAATGTTTCAGTTAGAAGCTATGGCTGATCCAAGTTGTGTATATTGACCACTGCAGAAATTGTAGAATCCAAGTTTAGGGTAAGTAAAAAGCTGTGTCAAGGAGTAAGATTAGTAAAGAAAATGAATATACTTTTCAACACCCACTATCAAAAAACACAAGATCAAACCTCAAAGGGCCTAAAATTAAAATGAACACTTGAAAAGGGGTGGGGTGGGTAGGGAATAAGGGGTACAATACAACCATACAAATGTGACCAATATTGTATGAAAATTACCAAAAAAGACTTGAAAAAATACCAAGGAATGTTGACTGAGGTCAGGCTTTTTCCTCCATTAGCCTGTATCATTAGCACCTGTAGCACTGCATCTTCCCCATTATTGTGTAGCCTAGTGGGTGTGCACGTGTGTAAGTGTGCATACCTGGGTCTAGGAGGGTGGATAAAAGGGCACAGAAAGCATGCGCATGAGAGACCACAAGTGCATGCCAGAGAGAGCAAGCCCAGAGCAATGGCGTGAAGATTCCTGGGGTCTCGCCTGCCTCCTATCCCGGCTCTAGCCCGGCCTAACCTGTCAGGTGTGTCTGTAGCTGATAAAACCCAGAAAGAACCTATGCAGACTGATGAGCCTGATGCTGCCCCGACAAGCGGCGATGAGGATGGTGATGTTACGTTGACCTAATATCAACCTGGATTTCACCCAACCCACCTCACCAAAGCAAGCAAGCAAGCATGGGTAGATGCAGTTCTGTGAATGGGAGCAGTTCCCTCAAGGGTCTCACAGCAGCTGAAAAATGAGTCACCCGAACAGCGCATGGGACTTAATTACGCACTACTAGGATGTGTTGTGATAGTACAATGTCACCCACGTTCAGTGTTAGCCTCACTTTTAAAATATTATTTACCCAGGATCCTGTAATGGACCAGAGCAGTGACTGATACAGAAATGTGTATCGCGGACCTATTCTGTGAAAGCCCTCAGCTCAGTGACGGTGAGTGGACCGCCCAGGCACAGAGGGATGGTTTGTCATGGTCCTGCAACATCACTGCTCCTCAGACTCAGGCGTGCGGGTGAGGTTTTAAAAGGCAATATCTTAAAACACGTCAACGGGAACAGAACAACTTCTAGAAAGACACACAAGGGGACAGTAACAGTTTGTGGACATCCCCACAGAGAAATGATGGCAGAATATTTACAATGGAAAGAAACTGCAAAGAATCATATAAAAGGGCACTTCTCGGCCAGGTATGGTGGCGCGTGCCTGTAAGCAGCAGCCTAGGAAGCCACGGCAGGGACCAGGGATCGCAGTTTGAGTCCTGCTCAGGGCAACGTAGCAGACCTAGTTCCAAAAATATATAGCTGGGCATGGTGGTGTGTGCCCGTAATCCCAGCTACCTGAGGCTGGGGACTGCTTGAGTCTGTGGTACCCCGGGCAACGAGAGCCTGTGGTTCCACGGGCAAAAATAGCGAGCCTAGTCTCAAATAAATTAAATAAAAGGGCACTTCTCTTGCTACTATACTGTAACCAGCCGCATCACAATTGTCGGGGCAGCATCAGGCTCACCCATCTGCGCAGGCTCTTTATTGGTTCCAGCAGTTACACAGACACCCAGGGGGAGGGCAGGGCAGGGCAGGATTAGATTATGGCTCTGAGACTGCAGGAAATCAAGGCATGGCCCAAGTTAGGTTTTCTGACAGTCACTTATCTACCTGCAAGTAGAGCAACTCATTTTGCTAAACATTAGACCCAAATCGGCAACAAGCAACCTTTCTCTGCCTAAGAGTCAGTTTGAGAAAATAGTATCTACAGGGCCCATTTATTCTCATTCAAAAAGGAACAGATTTACTGACTTCGCAGACCTGAAAGTGAGAGCTGTCCCTCGCTGACTGACCCCGCAGAGAAATGGGCTGATCTTTCCAGGGGGCAGGGGATGCAGCTGTCTCGTGTTCTAACCTCAGTCTCCTTTGCGTTCACAGCACAAGGGTCGCCCGGGGATGGGAATCACTTCAACCCATTCAATGTAATTTCCCCGAAGACCTGCGGCAGGCCAGGTGCTGCGGTCGCGGCCATGGCTCTCCATGTCCTCTTGGAGGACACAGAGGCCAGCAGGCAGGACACGGGAGTCCCGCGACTGCTCGGCACACATGCAGCCAGGCTCGGCAAGACCAGGCTGTGACGGATGCTGGAGTCTAGCACCCGCGTGCTCTATCGTAGAGTGCACCTTGGCTGAAGCTGGCTTTCAGCGAGCCCTGGGCTCTGCTGGCCACGGCCTGGAGAGAACACAAGTGTCTAGGAACAAGGGATTCTACAAAGGATCCTCCCCTCTTTGAAGGTGGGTGACCTAAATACTTTTTCTCC
>PVHY01023378.1:0-21045 GCA_004024945.1 Uropsilus gracilis
AAAAAAAAAAAAAAAAAAAAAAAAAAAAAAAAAAAAAAAAAAAAAAAAAAAAAAAAAAAAAAAAAAAAAAAAAAAAAAAAAAAAAAAAAAAAAAAAAAGAAAGAAAAAGAAGAAGGCTACTGAGGTCTAAAAAAGGAAAGAAAAGGGAAAAATGTACCTCAAATTTTAATTATATTTATAAACATGTGAAAATTTATGTGTAGACATACAAAGGGTTGAAATGATAGATCTACGAATTCTTGTTTATTCACAGCAGCATTACTATGCTTCTGTTTTGTCTTGATAATTATTTCTGCCGAGAGCTTGTCTTGGGGTAGCCGTTGACTTTAGATATATTTGACACTATATTTTCATTAATTTGCTGCTTCTACTTTAAAACTAGTGTGAAAGAATGCTTGAATTCAGTAGCATTTTAAATATAAAGTTGGAAGATCCTTCTGTAAATTGTGATTCAATTTCTAAGAAGTAAAGTAAATGATCTATAATAAACAAGAATTAAATATCAGTTACCTTTGGGATGACAGATTAAAGGTGACATAGAAGGATGACTAGGAGTCTTTCTGGGATGATAATAAATTTCTATATGTTAATAAAGGTTTTCATTGCATAGGTGAATTTGTAAGGAACAAAAATGTGCAAAATACTTTCAAAAATATCAAAACTAAATTGGAGTAAAGTATGGATAGAAAGATGGCTAAATAGATGAATAGATGACAAAACAAATGTAGAAGTATTAATGATAAAATTTAAGTCATGTAGACGGACATATTCTGCAAAATCTTCAATTTTGATGTATATTTCAAAAGTATGATAGCAAAAGAAAATAAATTTCTTAATATTGATTACTTTAATAAATCATGCTAAAATCATTGAATATTTATGTTCACATGGTGAAGAACAGAACCACAAGAGTAATATTCTTTAAAAATCTCTTCAGAATGAAACATCATTTGAGGTTGCTTAAAATAACTTTTAAAATTTATAATGTACTTTAAAATTTATAGTAGTGCAGTTTTTTAATTTTCAATAGCTTCCTTTAAATACCCAGTGTAAGCATGAAAAATTCACAAAATTAAGTATATTTGTGTTGTGATTTTATAAGATACATAGTTATTTATTAAATGTTAGTTGCAGAAGCAGGAAGAACATTGGGCATATTACTAAGATCTTACTAATTTTTAGCTGGAACTAAGTGAATATCTTAATTAGAAAATGTTGGAACACAAGGAATGAGCTGATTTCTGGAGTGGTCAAAAAGTGGCCAAAAGATAGGGAAGTCATACAGAGTGGAAACTGAGCCAACCATTTTGTTTGATTTATTTGTTTATAAGGAATTAGTAGCTACTATGAATAAATAACAGAAATTTCATGTGGATTAAATGAATATAGATTTTACCCTATTTGATTTTTAGGTACTTTTCATTTGTTTCAGAATTTAGCTTCTTTTAAATCCATTTAGCCTTGGTATTAATACAGCTGAATCAACCTCCACAAAAGGATTCACATATGCAATATTCAAGATGTTCAGATAAGGTCTTTCTCAATATATGTCACCATGGGATATAGAACTGAGGTTATGTGAGGCCCTTTGGATCTTAGTCAAAACTCTACCACTACTCAAAGAAAGCAAATGACCTAGATTTAGTGATAACTCAAGTAACCTTTTTATCAGAGGAACCCATTTTAAGGCAGAGCAGACACTTAAAAGCAAATCTTTGTCATGTGAAGCCATTCTTCCTCTTCAGGTAAAACTCCCTCCTCTCTCCTTAGCACAGTATACATAGAATTTACTTTAAAAAGGACAATGAAATAAATCAGGAAGAGAAAGATAAATTCCAGATGGTGTCACTAATATGTGAAACATGGAGCAATTAAACTAAGGTTCAGATAAAGACAAACTTCAAAATACCCTTGAAAGCTGACTATAGAACTAAAGCATCCAGAAGACCAGAATATTTGAGGGGTAAGAGCAAAGAGGAGAGGATCCACAGTGCACTATGGTGGAGGACTAGGGGTGATTTGATGGTGGGTGGACCATCTGACAGGGGTTCCCCATACCTCAATTATAGATAAAACAATCATATTTCTTATACACACACAGAATTTATAACAATGTGAATTCACAATATGAATGTTTAAATTTGGTCTTTTTCTAATTTATTTGATGTTAATTTGTTCATCTAGCCTAAGAAGAACCCAGAGGATTGGGGAAGTTTTTCCCTGAATCTCAACAATACTATTTCACAGATTTTTCCTTTTAAGTGGTTTATGACATAGTAATTTGATGTTGAAGCTCAGTGAACCATAGGTTTTCACTATCATGGTTCATTAGCTTATATTGTCAAGGTGTTGAGATTTTCACGCTTTGTTTGTGATAGATGTTAACAAGGTGGAGCAAGATATTTACATCTTTAGGTGCAAACATTAAGTTTGATATTTTCTTGTATAAGAGAAAAGATCTAGCTTGTGGAAACATGTAAGGGAAACTTCCCAGCCACTTTCATTTCCTTCTATCATATGCAGTGATTCATTTCTCTAGTTTCCAAAACTTTCTAAATTTTTCTCCATATGAGACTTAATTTTGCTGGTCAAATCTACTTCTGCAGCGCAAGATTTATTTTTGAAATTTTGAAATTGTTATTGTAGTCATGCAAATTATAGTCATGTGAATACTTTTAGAAAATTACTTGAAAATATGGGCTGTGACTATTTCATCTCAGACAAAATTCTTACTTTAATGCATGGTTTGAATCCAGAAAACCAATGAAACTCAATAAGTCTGGCAATGAATAAGTTTTACTTGTTAAAAGTATAATAATGAGTTATGAGTATTAAATATGAGAGACCAGAAAAGGAAATACATTCTTCTACTTTGACCTCTTTCCATAAGAAAACCTCACCATGTGCCTGCCTAGAGTCAAATTACCAGTCAAATTACCTCTTCTAGTAACATGGTGGTGTCCTGAGTATATTTTACCCTTCAGTTTAAAATACTGAGCCATGTATTATCCCACTTTTAGGTCAATTGGTTTTCTGATCCAAATCTGGTTTCCATCTGTGTTCACGTTTCTCCATCTTCCTGCTTTTCTTGTTTTTGCAGATAGCTTCTGGCTGTTTTTCTAAAAGTTTCCTCTATAACTTCTCCCCTACTAACCCATTTTGTTGACAGAAATCTGTGCTGGGAAGATATCATTACAGATGATTAAATTTTGGAGCTATTAGTAATATTTTAAAATTGCTTTATAACATAATTTATTAGTAATTTTATTAGGAAGTCTTCAGAAAAATTAGAGAGGCTTGTCTTCAATTAACAAGAGTTGTAAAATACATGTCCTTTATACCATTATAGAGTTCTAGGTCTTGGGATGACTAAATTTTAGACTACAAGAACAAAATAGCAGTTTCCAGACAGGAAAGGGTAAGAGGGGTAGATAAATACGGTAAAAAGGGTCAATTTTATGGTGCTATATGGAAATGAGAAATTTGTTGACAAATATGATGCAGCATATAAAGATGCAAATGAGAAGACACACCTGATTCTACATAATTTTAATACTAGTGTTACTTTAAAATTACTCTAGTTTTAATAGTCATAGGGGGCAAAAGAAAATGAGGAAATGTCTAAAAATTACTAAAAGAAATGCATTTCTGGGAAAAATAATTTGTCATACTAGCTTTTTTTTTAATTCAAATGATAGAATGAATTAGAGACTTAGAGTACGAGTGTCAGAGGCCCATCTTTTTTTAATTTTTAAATTTAATTTTTAATTCTTATAAATTCTTACATAAGTAAATAAGGTAAATGGCTCCTGGTATGCCCTCCTCCACCCTCCACCCCTTTGTGTTCACTCAGCCTCCACTCTCATTGTTCTTTTTTGGTTTATGTTTGGTTCATTGGTCCTTTGGTCTCTTTTTCTGTGGCTGTGTCCATTTGTCGGATTAGGGACTGTGTTCCAGGGTAGAGGCCCATCTTGAGAAAAACTTCCAGATAGATTTATTCCTGGGGATAATTCTGACTTAGGAGCATATTGATGAGCTACAGAAAGTAAGAACTAAAATCTTAAGTAAAATCTTTCTGTAACTAATATCAAATTTAAACTACTAATATCAAAACATATAATAATGAACAAACAATAACTAATCATACCATATCCATAGATGTGTTAGTAATATTGGAACCCCTACTAAAAGATACTATAGTGTTTTATTATTAGATAAATAACATTCATTAGTTCATGTTGAGCATCTGTTGCGTGACACATATGGGAGGTAGTGGCTAAACACTGTTCTGAAAACTCACTTTATAGAGGATTTATGAATTGAACAATACAAGTAGCTGAAGTCTATGTGCAAAATGTTTATCAACTTCAATTGGTGGAAGTAGCATTTAAATTGACATTTATAGATGATAATGAGGAGGGCTACATCCAGCCCATAACAATCCTCTCTTTTTTATCATTATCACTGAGCCACACAGGTGTGCTGTATAATCATATTGACTTATTTAATCTTGTACCATAACCACAGTTATGGAACATAAGAGTATATCTGTTATTACAGAGGGAATAAGATGACCTTTCTAATTATGGTCCCATACATCTGGTAGAATCTTTAATATGGGAATTCAAATTTTAATGAAAGATTTATTCCAATAGTCAGGCAAAAAGACTAAGTATAGAAAAGATCATTTGGCTTTTTGTATATGTTCATTTTTGAAATCCTATTGTCTTTCTTCCATTAAATTCTAAAAATACCCCCCATGTTATTGAAATAAATACTCTTATTTCCACTGCTTAATCTAACAGGCTTGTTATCCAAGGTAGGCCCAATATGTTTGTTATTCCCTTTGTAGTGTATGGGTTGATGTACAAAGGTAGCTGGGTACACAAACACACACACACACACACACACACATTCCAGGTACATGTCAGTAGCAACTCATCTACAAATAAGATGAAAGGTAGATTCTCTTTACCTTTAGGCAAGGAATGAAGAAATTTCCATGTCTTTTATTCTCTCAATGTGTAAAAAGGACTGTCAAGATACTTTTCAACTGGACTGACAACAAAAGTGGGGTTAATTCTTTCTATAGACTTTTATATAATAATACAACTACTCTTTAGATTAGTTTTAGGATTATAAAATATCTTTGTTTATCAGTATTTTCTGTGATGGCAAAAGAAATTCAATGATCACAGGTCTATGCTGTCCTCTGCTGGTAGGTTTCTAGAAGTACTTCAGAGTTGATTTTACTCAGCCAGAGGGTAAATTAAGTAACTCATAAGCCTGGCATACGGTAAGAACTTTGTTGGCAAGTTTTGAACTTATTCTCACAAGAAAAGTCACGATATTGCCACAAATTCAGCTAGCTGGATGAAGAGTTGTTAAAGAATATATTATCTGAGGGTCCAGAGTTCCTGGTGGGGAGATTATGACTGCACTCATTAATAAAGAAGTTTTGAATAGGTTCGTAGGTTACAGAACGATTGGAAGGAGACCTGCTAACTCACAAGTGATTGCAAGGAGTAGATTCTGGAATGTAGGACCCAGCTACTTTTTAGACTGAAGAACTTCTACCCCTAACAGTTCAGAGTCCTCGCTTAGGCAGCTCCACTGTACTACCTACAGTCAGTCACATCCATGAACTTACTCCCCACTTCAGGATGACTTGTTTACAGTAACTGGTAGATATGGGGATGGTAAATAGTAGGGCACCTCTCCCCATCTTCGGAGAAGTCAGAAGGACCACTCAAAGTCTTCAGTGGGATTAGCCAAGGCCTTTGTTGTGATATCATAACACCTACCCATCATGACATCATAACTGCAAATCTGCTGTCTCCCTACATTCATGGGTACATGTAAATCTGGAGGTCTTTCCCAAGTAAACACCATTCTTATGCATTTCCATCTCTGAGTCTTTTCATTCACCTGCGGCTGTCACTATACTGTGCGTAATTCAGAACTCTGTGGAAGCTTTTTAAGTTATGATCTCTGATTAATATTGGTCAGGTACTCCTTTTGTTATGGTTCACTCCTAATATGTAAACTCACATGTGAGTATTCATGGATTTTTGCCCAAAAGTTATAAAGTTGTGAATTCTCACTTGAATAAATGACTGTTTAATCAGAAATTAACCCTATACACTGATAATCTCTCTCCCCATGTCCAGACATTGCTGGGAAACCTCTGAATGGTTTGTGTTTATACCTTTAGTCCTATACTTGTTTCTTAGACTTGCTGATGGAATTTTCTAAATTCTTTCTTTTATGTACTTTTTAATGGAGCATCTCAGCTCCCGTGTCCCTTTGAAATGCTTTTCAGTTTTACCAGTGTACAATCTATTTTCTTTTTCATCTCCAATAACTTTCCAACTCAACACTTTATAACTCTTAGTCTGTTCACCCATCAGGTTTAGTGAAGACTATTTATCTTCCTTTATATAAGAAACTTAGCTGATTTGTCAATATTTATTTACCTGGTGGCACTGGCAGAGATTCTGAACATCTTAATTCATTGAGTGTCACTTCCTAGGTTAGTGAAGACAGCTATGACATGTCTCCATGGATTGTTTAAGTTTGCTATTAATTCTAAGTCTACATGTTCATCTTGAAAGAAATGAATATCAATGTGTGCATCCACATAGTAAGAGATTATAGAGTATAACTGAGATAGTCTATAGTCCAGAATTTGTCCTGTTCTTTTGATCACCTTTCATTCTGCCAATTACTAAAAAGAGAAATAAATACTTATATATTTTAGAGTAGCGTTAGTTGCTCCAAGGAGCAGTTTGTGTCTACATGTGTGTGCGTATGTATATATGTGTGTGGTATGTGTATATGCGGTGTGTGTGCTTCAATGCTCTAATTGCATGGTGGATCCTATATCCCATCCTATTCATACTTTTTTTACAATTGTCAAAATATTTTTAAAACTCCAAAATGTAATCATCTGTATGTGTATATGTGGGTGTGTATGTGTAGGTATATGCATGTGTGTGAGGTGTGGTGTGATGTATGCAGTATTATTTGAGTGGTATCTATCCCTAACTACCGCAGGAATTTCAGCACAGTGATTAAGTAAGTTCCAGCATCATACACACTCAAATACAGAAGCAGTTATTTTCATACAACTTCAGGGCACAGGAAGATGGAAATATGGAATACAGAAGGAGTTTCTATGAACTCTCTTTTATGGAGATCATTTCTCAAAGTATATCCATACTATTTTGCTATCATACTGGAAGCAGGTTTGTTGGAGGCTAGAAGGTAGTTTGGGAACCCCAAGAATCCACTTATTATTTTCAAGTTATTATTCTACTTTGGAAAAAAAGCTAATAAAATTTGTGATAGTTCTTCCAAGTCTACACACAGTATTTAGTCTCTTAGAATGGCTTTCCTGTCTCTGCCTCTTTCACAAAAACTGGGTCTCCTGAAATGAGTTGAACCTACTTATCCCAATTTCTGCTGTCAATCTGAGAACTTGAACATCGACATGGATGAATCTGCCTTCTGCTGTCTCAGGTTCCTGAGTTCTTCCCCTTTCAAATCTCTCTTAGTCCTCTATGGCGCTCTCATGGTCCCATCCTGAACATTATGATCACCCCAGAATGCCATGTCAACAAAATCACAAAGTCAAGAAAATACAGAAAATGAATGATACAGAATTATTATGTGAATATACTTTATCTAGTGAATCTACAGTGATGTTGGAGGCCTCCTTTAAAGAGTAAACAGAGTTATACAATATCAGATAAATAATTTTCATCTATTCCTTTTACACATATTTTATTGTGCTATCCATAGGGAAGACAGTGGCGAATACCATACTTGGAGCTCCTATAATGGAAGAAAATCCTGTAAACAATTAAATACAAGTAGTCAAAGGAGGTATGAAGATCAGTCATTCAATTTCATCAGCAGAAGATATTTAAACTACCATTTGTTGTCAACTCCAGGGGCATTATGTCCAGCTCAACAATCCACCCTTATGCTAATCACCATTTGAGCCACACCATCACCTTTGTCTTATTTTATGATTCTCTATAACCACAGTTGATGGGACAGAAGGGTATGGTCTGCTGTCACTGAAGCAATCATTTATGTTTTCTAGGAATAAGATACATACATACCTGTGATTAAATCTGTAACATGTAAATCTAAATTTAATGAGACAAGTACCAATAGTAAGACTAGAAATCTAGCATAATAACTTTTTCTGTTTGCTCATTTTGATACTCTAGTACCTTTTTGCTTTCATCTTAAAAAGATTCTAACATTTTGACAATAAATTTCTGTGGGAGCTGACCTGAAGTGGGGGACCCATGGGGAGAAAGCACCCATGGGCGAAGCTCTCTGCCCCCACAGGAGGGGTGTTTCTGGGAGCTGACCTTCACAGGGGACGTTTAGGGTGCTGCCCCCAGACCCCAGGCAAGGGAGTTGTTGAGGTCATCCTCTGATTTACTAAACAATTCTAAGCAGCCCTGCGGTCAGGGTATTTCCCTAAAAAAGTCAAAGCAAATCCTACTTACCTTGGTGGAGTCTCAGTGAAGGAATAACAAAAGATTGTTTTGGAATGCTTTTGGGAACGTTATGTTGTTAGTTAAAATGTTTAAGTTACACCTAAGATAAATCTGCAATCTGTTGATATGTTAATTGCATATACTCATAGAATGCTGATGTCATTGCCTAAAGCACTATATATATCCACGAAAACCTCAAATAAATCGCAGCAGATTCGTCACCCCTTGAGTGTGTGTCTGTTCGCCAATCGCCGACCCTGTATCTTTCTTGCCCAGCTGAACTCTGGTGGTTATCCGTGCCCTGCGCCCTTGCCCGGCGGGTCCGTAGCAAATTTCCTTATTTCTTTGTTTAAGATGACGCAAATTAGTTTCCCTTAACTGATACTGAATGCAAAAATCATTGTGACCAAAGGATATTACTGTTAATAACTTTGAAATTTCACAAGGATATCCTTAATATTGCTAGAAAACTGAATCCAAAAGTTTATTAGAAGGATTTTATACCATGATCAAGGGAATTATGTATAGATGTTGTTATATAGCTACCTGCATTATTCGCTCGTTGCTCATCACTCTGCTTTGCCCAAATAGAACAGACCTAAGTTTTGTTGAAGAAAAAGAGTATTATTTACAGATAACAGAGACAACAAATATTAATTTCCCCAGATTGTTTCCCAGCCTAAAGATTGGAAAGTACTTTTAAGGAGGAGGGCAAATGGAAATTAAAGAAACCCCGAGGGTGATATTGTAGGAAGCCAGGAAAACAATGTAGAATAGAAACCTAGTGATTTGTTTTCTTTACTGTTATCTCTGCATCACTGTTCAATATTTTCAACACTTACTCTTTTCTCTTGATGATCAGTGCCTGTAATCAAAGATTTGAATATCCAATTAAAAACTAACAATGCAGCGATTTAGGTTTCATTCACTGTCATCAGTGAGTACAAAGGAAAACAGACTAGAAGCCTTAATTCCACCTGGTCAAGTTACTTAATAATCTCTGGTAATTTTTGAGTACAAAGTTGACTCATGGGACATATGATCTGCTTATAATGTGTTTTCCCTTTGTGTTATACTCTGTGAGTTTACACAGGGTAGTTACACTACTTTGACAACATATTGGAATTTGCTCAGCCTGTTTATTACAATTCCATAGCAGAAGATTGTAAAAAACAAACAAACAAAAAACAAACAAACAAACAAAAAAAAAACAAGCACATGGTCTTGTTATGGGATGAGAGAGGCTTTCTAGTTTAGACTCAGATCACCTGCCTGCTTCTCCCTAGGAAGCAGACTCAAAACTCTTACCTTGCATCACTGACTTCTTTCTTTACCCTCAGTTTTCTCTCAGATTTGGAAAAGAAAACCTTAGAAACTGCAGTTTACATCTTACAAACTTGCCTCAATTTACCCTTTGCAGCTCCTGCAACCTAAAGACATTAAACTTGTGAATTCTTGCCATCATCCTCAGCCTATAATTTTAAGCCAGAACAAGACTCTTAGAGTGTAGACTAATTTATTACTAAACAAAGTGAATTCCCATTTACTACAGAAAGAAACATGTATGAAAAACTCCAATACTTCAACTTGTCCCAAACCTTTCTCAACGTTGTTTAAAGTCCTTCCCCCAGATTGTCCAACACCCTCAGTTCTTTAGTCCTGTTAACCTTATCACTTGTCTAATCCTTCAGAGTTCATTCACATGTGCTTCAAGAGTTGACATCTTTCTTTGGCATGCTTGAGCTCTTCCATGCTGTCTTTTCCTTGTCCTCCTCCAGGTAGTAGAAATAACCTTCATAGTACAGGAACCAGCAAAGTTTATTTTCTTTCAGGCCTGGTTCTCACACGGCCTCTCCAGAAACATTGGAATTAAACTCCCTAAGACAAACTCCAACACTGAATTCAGATCTCCAAATTCCTCAGCTTCCTTTAAAATGCATGCTGCTAGTCTGGGCCAGCCAAAGGTTGCAGGTCCCAGGCCTTGGCCACATGGCCAAGTTCACACAGCTCACATCTTCATCCTCCAAAATCCCTAACCAAAATGACTGATCCCAAAAATTGCTGATCCTTTTTTCTTTGTCCCCAATCAATATTTATATTTTCCAATTCTGTTTCCTCTCTTTCAGGATTTATCATATTACAAAGAAAAAACCTGATTTCCTTCTTTCTCCCACTTTGTATCTTTCTGAAAGGAAATAATAATCAAGGCCATTCTCACATTTTAGCATGTCCTCCAAAAATTTGCAATCCTAACAGGAGACAATGACTCCCAGTAAGGCAGGCAGCCCCTATCAGTCTTGAGTTGAAATTTTCATGATGAGGCTAATTTATTTTTCTTTATTTTCAGATTTTTTTGAGGTAACAATATATTTAATGCTACAAATCAAAAATTTAAATAATATGACTATTCATAAGTATTGTGGTTGGAAGAGGAAGATAGACATTTCAAATATATCTTCATCTATTGAGTCACAAACTCAAAATGTGGTAATAATGTTCAGATGTAATTTCCCTTTCAGATATATAGAGTTGAAGGCAATCTTTTTATAAGTCAGACCAGCATTTGACATCTATTCCAGGTGTTAGCAGTTTCACCCCCAGACAAGTTATTTAATCTCTTAAATCTCAGTTTCGACATTTGCAAATGTGATCCATTCCATGACCAATATTTGTTCGAAAGATTTAGAACCTCATGCATCATAATTGTGAAATGCTAAATCTTGTAATATGTTCGCAATTAATAAATGGAACTTAAATTAGAATTGATATGGGGCATCTACTTTTCTGGGTATTATTGTTTTTTGTCTAAAATTGCAAATTTTAAGGAGGACATGCTAAAACATGAGAATGGCTTTGATTAAAATTTTTTAAAAAGATATAAGGAGAGAAAGAAGTAAAACAGGTTTTTTTTGTGATGTGATAACTTAAGAGCTGTTTTATATGTATACATATATATGTATACATATATGTATATATATGTATACATATATGTATATATATATATATATATATATGGTAAAAACAAAGAAAGGGGATCTTTTTTTGAGGCATTTTGGTTAGGGACTTTAGAGGATGAAGATGTGAACTATATGAGCTTGGCCATGTGGCCAAGGCCTGGGGCCTGCAGCCTTTGGCTGACCCGTACTAGGAGTGTGTCTTAAAAAAAAAGAGTTTAGAGATTTAAATTCAGTGTTAAAGTTTGTTTTGCTAAGTTTAACTTGTGTCTGGGAGAGGCTGCATCAAAGTCAGGCCTACAAAAAAGTAGATTTTGCTAGTTCCGGTACTGTAGAGTTTTCTTCTACTACCTGGAAGAAGACAAAGAAAAGACAGCATCAAAAAGTTGGAGCACGCCAAAAGTGTATGCCAAAGAAAAATGTCTTTGAGCACATAAAAATAAACTCTAACAGATGCTGGTAAGATGATCAGAACTGAAACACTAAAGTTTTTTTTAACAATCTGGGGAAAGAATTTTTGACAATGTTAAAAAAGGTTTTAAACAATGTTAAAATAATTTAAAGTTTTAGTTTTACTTTCATGTTTCTTTTTGCATTATTTAAAAATCACATTGTTTAGTAATAAATTAGTCTGCACTCTAAGAGTCTTGCTTTAGCTTAAAATTTTGGTGAGAAGGCTGGGATGGTAAAAAAAAAAAAACCCACAAAAGTCTAAAAGAAGATAAATTAAAGCAAACTAGTCTAAAGTTTAAACTGTGTTTCTAAGTTTTTTATTTTTTTTTAATTTGGGGGGGGAGAGCTGAGAGACGCTGGTAACTGATTTTTACATACCAATAGTAGGTAAAAAGTAAAGATACTAATTATCTGTTTTAAGTCGGCTCCCTAAAAAAAAGCAGGTAAAAGTGCTTTAAGTTCAAGTCAAAAAAGTTCTTTTTTTCTTTTCACCTAGTTTCAGAATTAAGTATGATGTCTCAACTGAAAATTATGAATAATAAAAATCAGCAGTTAATCCACAAATCAGGACTTCTGAATATTGTATATATTTTCCCTTGTTTTAGCCTTACAGCAACTCTACATGGCACTAATATTATCTCTGTTTGAAAATGAGGAAACTGATGAGCAGATAGAATTCAAGTAGATAGCTTTTCTACTAGTAAGACATGGGTCCTCTTTATTTGAAGTTGTGAGGCAAATAATCTCCCTGACATCCCTTCAGCCTCCTAATGTGTACATACAGTTAGCAAACTCATATATTGTCAGTAAGGTAGGAAAGTTATTGTTACTTTTGATTTTTATATAAATTATGTAGTTACTCTAAAATAATTTTAGACTTTTGTTCGAAAGGACTTGCATTATTTTCCTGCAGACAGTGGTTTAACTATCATATGTATATGCTGCCATCTTGTGTTATTTTCCTGGAATTACCATTCCTGCTGAATATTCTAAATCATGGAATGATTAAGAAACTTCAATACCCTCACACGCAGTAAAACTATGATTTTGTACTTTTTTTCACACAAAAAGACATATGTCTGTCACTATTATATGTAACTGAAGAAGTAGAGATGACAAATCATATCCCACCAGACATAAGTTCTCCTTGGCAATGGGAACACTAATAGACAATAGTAAAGGTATTATACCTGTTATGATTAGGTAACCAAAAGCTTAGATCTGAAATTTATCTGGCTAAATCAAAGTTGTTAGAAGGTGCATGTGAAATGAAGAAGAAATTGAGATGGAAGAGATAAATAGCGATCTGTGAGGCTAGTCCATAGAATGGGGATCCTGAGAAGTATGTCCAAGTCCAACTTTAATGAAGTTGTGATGACTCTTCTATACCCCAGCAAGGAAATATTACAATGATGTAATGAGGAAGTAGCAAAGTGTACCTGACATGCAGCGGGTAGGATGCGGGGATGCGTGATAACAGGAGAATTTACCTTTGGGGTCAATAACCGTGACTAATAGGTCATATGTCTTGGGACATTCTAAAGAGGTTAGGAAGCTAGGTTAAAAGGTGAGAGATGTGCCCACCTCTAGTGTGCCTGAGGGGACTAGGGAGATAGGAGGTATTCCTCTTATCTGAAGCTCAATCTCTCTACCTGCTTCCACGTTCCACAAAAGCTGATTGTGTCCATGCCTGCTGCAATGCACTGCCCATTTCCTTTTCTTCACTGAAGAACTGAATCCTGCCTACAGAGAGCTCCACTCTCTGCCCTCTTGAAGAATTGCCCTTATTTATCCCAGAGATTTCTTCCATTGATGGTCCACATCCAAGAAATATTAGATGCAGGAACTGTAAATGGTACACCATATTACACCATATATATATATATATATATATATGTATATATATATATACATATATATATATATATATAAATATAGTCTGAGTTTGTTGTGGTGGGTGTTAGAACTCCGCTGTTACTACATCATAATTCAACTTCTCCATGTGCCAGATCTTCTCTTTCTACTACTCGTGGGAGGTGTCAACCTGAAAATCTTTCATCTTTCTCCAATAAACAATCTACTTGTAAATCTCCATCCTAGAGTCTGCTTACTATGCAAACTACCTGCAACACACACTGTAAAATTCAGTTTATATCTGTTCAAAAAATCCTTTAAGACATTATCTTTAATTAATGTCAGTAAGAGACTCCATTTTTGGCAAAATATCCATGACTAGCATTGCAAATGAATGTTTGTGTTTGCCTTACTAAAGCCATGAATTCCAGCTTTCACAAGCGGTTCTAGTTTTTCTTGCCCTAACTCTGCACATATCCCTCTATATTTAAAATCTTTTTTTTCTAGCAGCTGTGTTTTCAATCCTCTTCTTGTTCTTTAAAGTTGTGACCATGAGTTCTGTAAGTTGTGGGCAATTTTCTCAGTCTTCCTGCACCTTTCCTACAGTGTAGGAACACTCCACATGAAAAGCTTCCATATGACTGGTTTGGCAGCCAAAGATTGTACACCAAATTCCAAAGTGGGGCAGGGGAGTGGTTTCCTCACAACTGTGCTGGTCTGGACATCAGCCGAGTAACCTGAAACTCAGTTCTCTACTGGCAGAAGCTTCAGGTATCCCAGTGAAGTGTTCAGTCCTCTAGAACTTTTCACCCCTACCACTTCAGAATTAGTCATAAACCCAGGTTGTTGCCTATGTCTATAAGTTAGAGGTTCCAAGGATCCTCTCCTTGAGTTTGACTAATAACTCACAGTACTCAGAGAAGCATTTTACTTACTAGATTACAGGTTTATCATGAAAGAATATAATTAGGAACAGCCAAATGCGAGAGATATACTGGTGTGGGGACAGCCTGCAAACTCCTTGCCCTCTTTAAGAGTGCCACCCTCCCCAAATCTCCATGTGCTCACCAACCTGGAAGTTCTTTGAATCCAATCCTGTTGTTTTATTATTTTTGTTGAGACTTTAGTATATAATCCTGATTGACAGATCAGTCCTGCAACCTTCTCAGACCTGCACTACTATAGCCTTCCAAGTGAGAGATGTGTAAATACATCTGTTGGGTAAGCATTCTGCACCTGTTCTAGAGTCAGGTCAGGGGTGGGAAGGCAGGGTAGGTATGTTTGGTGCAGGTTATGGGATGAATCTGAAAGTTCAAACTCTCTAATTGCATGCTTGAGTCCCATCCTTCTGTGCAGTCCTAAAGTTGCCTCTTTAATGAAACAATGACTCTCTAGAAAGTTCAGGAGTTTTAAGACCTCTGTTTCAGGAAGAAAAAAAGATGAATACATATATTAAAATATATATTATATATGTATTATATAAAATATATAATAATACTCTATATAATGTATGTTTATTAGAACTCAACTTATCACATCACAGTGTTTTCATCTGGAGTAAATAGTTCAATATATTTTGTTTAAAATGAACACAGTCCTGTTTATAGATGATTAGAATGAATGAAACAGAAATTATTTCCTACAGGGGATTTTTAAAACATGCTAACTTGTTACTGCTCCATCTAGTGGTAAACTATTTTATTTCATTTGTGATCTGGAAAATCAGTGGAGGATCTCTATAGAGTCCTTGCTCAGTGACTATGAGGAAGTTAGGAATTTTTGAAAACTTGGGGCCCTCATATATGGAATTATATCATGAACACCATCTCAGGAAGCTGTTGTAGAGTTTAAGTGATACATAAATATTGCAAGGCTTATTATATATATATAATATATTTATATATATATAATATATTATTATATATATATCTTTTATATTTGTATTATATTTGCAAAATTCTAAATACTCCAAGGAAGGAACAATTTGATAATGATTTTTATAAACCCTAACTGGAGACCAGACACCTCAAAACAGCTGAGGTTTTTGCAGTGAAATAATTGTCATGCTTCTCAAAGATAATGAGGCTTTATCTGAAAGTACACATAGCTTTGAATAGCTCTTTATTCCACATCTACATGAAGTTATTGACTTAACATTAGTGAAATTTCTGTGCTGCTTCATTTGTCTCCTTCCCATGAAAAGGTCCAGAAGTGAAGGGGCTGGAGAGGAAATACAGCTTTCTTCACTGCTGTCTGATAGCTCAATGTGCTCAGTTCCCAATGTCCTAGGTCCTGTGGACTTTAACAGTAAATATGGGAGGATCTGCTATGCTGGAGACATTGAGGGCCATGACAACGCTTTGGTCTGGAGCTCATTCTGATGATTCACTGTGATGTCTAACATGAGTCAGTTGTCAGACTGAACTTCTAGGACTAGTTCATCATATATCTTAAATAATTTTACAGAGAACTTTATTTTGGTTGCAGAGATCTTATAATTGAGAATTAAAGTGATGTTACCTCCACCAGGCCATCAGTTCCAACTCATTCAGTTTTACTTCTTCCTTCACACTTCCCTGAGATGAAGATCTATTTTTGCGCCCATTTTCTTTCCACTGTGGACTCAACAAACAAGTGGGGTTTTATCCTCAGTGATACTTACTATTACCTTGCTTCATGGTCTTCTGGGCACACACACACACACACACACACACACAACCTTCTTTTTAGTGGAACAATGCTTTCAGGCTACAGACTCAAATCATAAACATCTCCTGACATCTCCTGTGATTGCTTGTGATCCTGGACCACATCTCGAGATTTCATTCCATGAGTAAGTCCCTGTGGTGCTTACAAACAATCCTGGTAAGCTGTGTTCCAGGGGTTATTGTTGGGAGCAGTCAAAATATTTCACTGTAATTCATATCAGTTATCCTACAGGGCATTTAGTGTATTTCATACTTAGAGTGAAATTGGTTTTCATTTTCTCTTATACTTGATATGACAAATGATCAACATCTAGGGAATCTTCTTTCATAAAATCTTTCAGAAAGACAAAGTATCTTTATGAAAAATCATCCTGAAAGTAAAGTGAAAACTCTATATTACTATATAGCTCCCACTTTCCTCTAATGTTCAGATTCACAAATACTGACATATTCATTTGAGATGAGGGAGTCAATACCTCTATATATGAATTGCATCTTGTTCTGCAACCAACCCAATCTGGGTAGAGTCATCATTGGTCTAGCAGCTAAAGAGGAATGCTGGAGTCCTTGGTGGATTTTGCACAGGCACAACCGGCAGGGTAGGCAACAGGGACAGGAGGGCTGGGAGGCAGATGAGCCCTTTAGCCCCTCAAGAATCTTCATGTTCTTCCTCTGGGCTTCCTGGCATTTTCACATTATCTTCATGTCCTCTCTGGTGCTTTCCTCACATCCCCCCAGGGTGATGCAGCCCTTTTACCGCCTCCTAGGCCCAGCTGTGCCCACACTCACATGCACACAGCCACTGGTTCAGTTATGTACAATCATGGGGAGGGTGCAATGCCACAAGGGCTGGTCATAGATGCCAATGGTGGAAGGGTAAGATTGATAATTCATTTACCCTACATACATTGTTCGTAATTAAGACTGAATATGTATTTTGTTAAATAAAGACAGGTGATGATGCTTCCCTCTCTACAAAATATAGTAAATATGACTGTGAAACAATGAGACTTTCGAATCACTTCCAATTAAGTTATATTTGCCTTGAAGTAATGAGACTGTACTCTTCGCTTTGTCGATTGTTTTAATGCTTGATTTAAAATGAGGTTAGGAAGTAAAGAAATATCAGGACACATTAATTGTGCAGGATGAAGGTGCATCAGGGTGATTGGAGATGTGAGAAAGCAGGGAAAGTTAAACAGATATTTGAAGGGAGTTAAACTACCCTCTAGTAACAAGAAAGTTCTATATGTGCTCTAATATGCAAAATACTATATGCTATCTGGTATTAATTACCATGCTATTTGTAGTAGCAGGGATGTGAAACAGCATAAATGTTCATTAGTAGATAATTAGATGAAGAAGACATAAAAAAAAAAGTGCAATCCTTCCGCCTGTCTGTGACTATGCAGGCACTTCTTTTCACAAACATTTTCTCTTTGCAAAACAGCAAAGGCAACTCTCCTGCCCACCTGTGACTGTGCAGGCAACTTTCTTTTTCTTTCTCTTTTTCTTACAAACTTGTCCTTTGATATATATAAAATGTGACATGCAATGGAATACTATTCAATCATAAGGAAAGATAAAAATGCAGCCATTCACAGCAAAATAGAGGGGGCTCAAGGGAATTCTACATAGTACAGAAAGTCAAAATGATAAGTATAAATAATGCACACTTATATAGCTGATTATACAAAGTAAATTTCCCACAAAAGCTAACACATGTTAATAACTGATACAAGACTTCTGAGATTAAGAAAAAAGGACCACCAGGATATAAGGAATGGCAGTGGTGGGAATATTTTAAAATAATGTTACCTCAGGATGTATAAGGACATCAGCAAGTGATACTTCTGTGTTCCATGCCATCTCTTAGGATCGCAAACATAATTAAAATAAAATAAATTTAGCAGAAGCTTCCAAAGCAAAGTAATGCAAATGATTAAATCCACTGAAAATACAGTTGCAAGCCATAAAGGTTATTTTATCTCTGTGTTACACTGACAACTAGCTTTGCAAAGCGTCTGAGTTATCAGGTGACTGCTGCATCCATGACGATGTATTTTTGACTTACAGTTACTCTGTTCGTCAGAGTAAGGACAGGGATTAGCTGAAAGAAAGAAAATATACAATAGAGTCTTGAGAGCTGTCACTGATCAGTCACTCCTTAAAAACATAAACATAAATTTTACTAGCAATAGTATTAACAATAGTCAATTAATTGTGATTAGCTTGAACTAATAAAATGAGAATGGAAAACAAATAATAAGCTAAATGAAATTAGTTATTACAGACTAGAAGATCAAATCAAATCTTTTGTTAAGCAGGTTTCTTGAATCTCAAGACTCTTTTTTTGATAGGAATACATAAGCATATTGGAAATTCATCATCTTTATTAATTATAAGAAATTAATGTCAAAATTACTTATTTTTAATAAATAATTATTAGTCATTGGTTATTGATTATTAATTATCTATAATTATTAATTATTTGAAATAAATGTCAAAAGCTATATGTAATAAAGACTAAATTATAATATGACATGTATTAAAAATATGTAACAATGTAATTATGTAAATTAACATGGTAATATAAAATTAAACTTCCATTCATTTATTGTTAACTTATTTAATGTTTTATAATTTAATAAATCATTGATTTGAATTACTAATAGTAAAATATATATATTTTTTTGGTTTCTCTTTTATTTTATGGGTAATTACTTGCCTTTTTAAAGAACATTGTTTGATTTCTTATGTAAAGTTTTTAAAAAATTTAATTGAGATAACATTGGTATATAACATGTACATGATTAGAGGCATAGGTTCACACCTCTTCAAATACATGTTACCACACTACACCTACCAACAAGTCATACATAATCTCCCATTTGGGGTCTTTTCACCAGTACCACACTATTTTGATCACTGTAGTTTTGTGGTTAGTTTTGAAGTAAGGAGATATGAGTCTACTTGCCTTATTTTTTTGAATGAAGAAAATTAATAGAAAGACAATATGAAAATTAGATAAAATTCATATACGGAATGGCAAAAATAGTCTTAATTGCCTTATAAAGAAATTTCAAATAATGGTGCACTCATTTTTCTCAGGTGTTTTATCCTATGAACATACAGACAGATACATGCAGTATTTGGAAGAAAAAGATATTTGATGTACCTTTTTTTTAAACTAGGGAAATGTTTACAACACTGTGTGAGGTTCAGGAATGCAGTTTCTCACCTCAGTAACTGCATATATTATAACACACATACCACCAAGTATGGCTATTAACCATCAATAACCAACCCAGGTCCTCATCTCTGCTGGTACTAGCTCATCTCTGCTCACCCCCTGGTAACCAATATTTTTTTGTCAGGGTTGTAAGGACTTGTTTTTATAATGTTTTTGCTTTGTTTCTTTATATTAAATGAGTGAAATTATACATAATTTGTGTTTCTACTGCTTTTGCTCTGCATAATCCTTTCAAAGTCTATCCATGTCACAAATGGCAAGACTTCACAATTTTATGGCTCAGTAGTATTCTATCATGTATATTTACACCACATATTTTTATATCAATCTTTTGTTGGACACATGAATTTTTTCTATATCTTGGCTACTGTGGATGGTGCTTCATAAACATAGGGATGCATATGTCATACTGTTAGTATTTTATATTCTTCAGTAAATATCCAGAAAAGGATTTATTGGATCATATAGTAGTTCTATATTTAATTTTTTGAGAAAAGTTCATAGTGTTGTCCATAGTGGCTGCACCGATTTTCTTCCCACTAACTGCACAGAAGTCTCTTTTCTCATATCCTCACTAACACTTACTGTTTCTTGTTTTTTTATAAAAGTCATTCTAACTAATATAAGGTGAAGTCTATGGTATCGATTTCCTTTTCTTTAATAATAACTGACTAGAACATTTGTTCATATGTCTGTCTTTTTTGCAGCATATCTATTAATAGATACATCTATATATTATTAGATATAGATATAATATTATAGATATATTATTTATATATTCCTGATATCTATATATAGATATATATCAGTCATAATAATATAGATATATTAATATATCTATTATCTTAATTATATAACTATATAGATTATATAGATATATTAGTATATCTATATATAATGGATATATAGTAGATATATTAATATGTATTAAAATATCTATATGTCTATATCTATAATATGTATTAAAATATCTATAATATATCTATATAATAGATAAAATAGAGATATATATATATAATAGATATACTGATAGATATATCTATAAATAGATTGTTCCTATTCTCTCCTCATCTTAAAATATAGTTGCACATGGATGGAGCTAGAAGGAATAATACTAGTGGAGACAAGCCAGAGAGAAAAAGAGAAATACTGAATGGTCTCATTTATATGTGAGATATAGGACACAAGACAAACAAAAGGGTAAGAAAAAGTTAAAACTGACAAATTGATAACAGAACTAAAGCATACAGAAAAGGAGGATATGGAAGAGTGGGTGAAATCAGGATGGGGTTAAGTATAAGAGA